>JAJOHK020001982.1:0-10856 GCA_022457215.2 Leucocoprinus gongylophorus
CATTGTGACAGTAACATCATACTAAAAACCCTAACCCTAAGTCAAAAATGAAATAAAATGGAATCAAAATTAAAAGAAAAAAGAAAATGATAGAATAAAATAGAGTTCATAGTTTGCAACTCTAACATTAATCTTCTACTCAAATTATTTGCCTATCTTATTATTGTTCCTAGTATATATTTCAAGGTAAAATTCTTGTATTAAGTAATACAAGAAAACTCAATGAAGTTTCTAGTACAAACTAGTCTATCTTATATACTATAGATATGGTCTGTATACATACTACAACTAACCTATCCTAAAGTTCACATGCTTTCTATAAGACTAACATGTTATTGCTATCCTATATAATATTATTGTTATGACCTTAAGCTAGAGCTCAGGTTGTACTTAGGCAAAGACTTGAGAGGAAGTTAAGGGGAAGATGTATAAGTGGTAAAGTGTAAGGATACAAAAGAGTACTCTACATTATATACTAATAGTCCTCGAGGTTTCAATATGTAGTCTATGAAACAAGTGAATCATAATACATGAGGAGACAAGAAGGAGTCAATGAGGACAGAGCACCTACTATATAAGGTGCTAACTGATACTACTTTGGCACAGCCAATCATAGTATCATACCCTGAACCCATCTCCATGCTACATCCTTGAGGTATCGATTGTAACAATTATCTATTTTAGAATTTTCTATAATTGTTTCTGTATTATGTAATTGTGTGACTTATGATTATGACAGATATCACATTTTCATCATGCTTTGTAATGTGTGTGACTATTATGTGTTATATCACATTATATTTCTTTGTTTAAGTCAAAATAAAGAAAAAAAAAAAGAAAAACTAAAAAGAAGATAAATTAAAATTAAAATTAAAAGAGAAATAAAATAAAATAGAAACCAAGTTCATTATTTACAACTATGGTATATAAATTCACCTAATAAGTATGAATCATCTCTAATATTTCTTTTACTTTAGCTATCTCAGTTTTCTCTACTTCAGCTTCTACTGCTTTCCACATTCTTCCAATCAATCTCAGGATTGTGGCAAGTGAGCCAAAATTGTATTTCCAAAATTACATTTATCTCTACTCATTCCTTATATCTCTTATAGAATATGGTTATCTCTACTGTATTTTCTTCTTGTTAAATATTCTATCTACATTTGTTACATATATGAGTTTTTTTATTTTTTAAACTTAAGGTCTTGTTTTCTTGCAAATTCTGAAATCATTACCAATACTATTACTCCATTATTCAATAATGCCTCTACTATTATCCCTTTCTACATGTTAATTCTCTTAAGTCTAATTTTTACTATCACTTCTATTATCAAGTTCCCATTTTTTTTTATTTTAACAATTTATTATATGGAGCATGAAGGCAGACCATGGTAGCTACTTCATAACTACTTACATTTAGACTGAATCAACATGTGAAAAAAAGAAATAAAAATAAAAACAGAAAAAAAAAAAAAACAAAACAAAAAACAAAACAAAACCTAGAAAAGTCAAATTGATGTAGTTGTACAAAAAGTTGAACTGATAAAATAGAACTATTCAAAGAAAAAAGCACTAGAATTAAATTGAAGAAAAGACGTGAAATAGACTATAGTATTCTGCTATGAACTTAAGTCCTTAGTGCTGGACAAAAGAAGGAACCTTGTATAAAGTTTACACAAGAGAACTCGATAGAGAACTCTGTACAGAATAGTCTACCTTTATATACTGAATCCTCATAGTCTGTGCTAGCTATTTCTAGTCTATCCTAAATGACCATGTGTTAGCCATGAGGTCTGCACATGGTATGATGTCATTCTTCTAGAATCTTCTCTGTACCATGTGACCCATGTCATCACTAACCCTAACCCTAGGTGCTAAAAATAGAGAGAAGGAAAATAACTTGAGAAAGAGAATAGAAAATAGGAAGAAAATGAGAAAAGAACTAAGTCTACTTCTTACAATTCTGACATATTCCTTCTTGGGTTCTAATAATTGTTAAACCTTTTGCATTCATGTAGAATGTGTTATCTTGTTTCAATAGGATAATTACTGCATGGGCACACAAATTCTTCATTAGGGAAGAATCATAGTCAATATTCCCCTATTGGAGCATGATTTATGATGGCTCTGAAGGAACAAGCACACAATGAGTTTGAATGACTGAAGCATTGTAACCATGAACCTCCTTTGATACTTGATGGTTCAAGAGGGTTTAGATTGTCATCTAACAGTTCAAGAAAATTCTTCCCTTTAGAATCTAATACTTGAAAGAGCATTCTCTACTGTGAACATATTGAATCACTTTCTGTTTTTCTGCAGAAATCCCAACATGATTTACAAGGGAACAATGGTATAAAGACCATTTTTTTGGTGTCTTTGTCCACTAAATAATGAAGCAGCCACTTTTGTTTACTAGGGCAGTCCCAAAATTTAATATGATTGCAAGAATCCTTTGAAAAGAATTCTCTAAGTTCTTGAAATATTGCAGCTGAGTGAATTTGATAAGGGTAAACTGAAGAGTTGAAGATCTTCTTGGCAGCATGAAGGGAGTCTGTGACAACCACTATATGATTGACATTGGGATTGGTGACTGCTTGATTTATTTCACATTGTATAGTAAACAATTCAGCTTTGGTTGTAATAATGTTGATAGCTCTGTGCTCAGTTTTGATGATAGGTTTATTGAAGGAATGAATATGTGATATCAAAGTGGCAATGTGATTTTTGATACTGGCATCAGACACAACAATTGTTGATGAGAGATTGGATGATGCCCTGAGCACAATTTCATTTAATTTTTTGATATGTTTTTTACTGTTGGAAGAACAAAAATGAAAAGAAAAGTAATCTGAGAATAAATCTATAAGTCTATTTTCAGGTTTAAATTCTTTATCGAAAAAAGAAAAAGATAGAAAGAATTCATTATGCTTATCATCCACATCAATGAGTGAAGATTTCAGCTGAAGTCTTTGTTTTGCTGTGAGATGGTCAATGGAAGATATGTGATGACTTCTTCCTTGTGACTCATTAGAGCTGAGAATATTGCTGATGATATGGTTAGTTGGGAGAGATGAGTCATGCAAAATAAATTATTCATAAAGTTTCTTGAGTTGAAGATGTATTAAAACAAGTCCTGATATGGCTTCAATTTCTAATATAAGAGCTATTTGGAATGCTCCTGTAATCCATAGAGTGTCAAGATCGCTGATGATGGACTTAATTTTTTATTTTCATTTCTGATTTTCTTTTTCTTTTTCTTTTCTTTTCTTTTATTTTTTTATTTTTAGAAACAACTCGAGTTAGGGGTTATCAGTCATGCTGTCACATCAGTCACAAATTGATGGCATAGTCACAAGACTGATCACGGGATATAAGAGAAGGAAGTAAAAGGTTCTGGAACAAAGTGACATCATACAGCATGGGCAACACATGCTGGCCTCATGTTATACTCATGGTCATTTAGGGTAGGGTGCACAGTAGTTAGCATGGACCATGGGTACTAGTATATAAGGTAGACTATTCTGTACTAGGAACTCTATCGAGTTCTCTTGTGTTACTCAATACAAGAGTTGTTTCTTGACTTAACTCTTTGAGTCTTGATTCATAACATAGAGCTGCTCTCTGTTGCATTTTCCTAAGTATATTGAGATAGTAATGAGTCAGGGTTTTGTTGTACTACCAAAGCAGTAAGCTATATAGTGCTATAGGTAAAGCACAACATCTGTAGAGTTTTTTTATTGAAGTGGATTGATGCCTCATGATGAGTTTCCCAACAATTTCATGTATTTGATTGTAGAAATTGCTTTGTTTGTGTAAAAATCTATATGGTTTCTGAATGTAAGTTTGCAATCGAAGATGAAACAGAGATATCTTTATATATTCTTAGGGAGTAGAACAGAACCCCCAAGAAAAAATAGGTCAAGAGGAGGAGGGTTGAATGCTCTATGAGATTTAGAAAAATGAAAAACATCAGTTTTGTCATATTCTACAATGAGGACACATTTTGTAAGTAATGATGTGATCATGTTGTAACAACAAAAAATATTAGCATTAGAATGCAAAATAGATTTGTTCTGAGAAATAAAAAGTCCATTATCCATAAAAGAAATAATAGAAATGGGAATTTCTAGGATTTTTAAACAATTTTCTAAAGAAAGAAAAACAGATGATAAATAAAGAGCAGAAAGAATAGGGGAAAGAGCAGATTCTTGTTTGACACCAACATTGACATTGAAAGAAGGAGATGTGAATTCATTCCAAAGATATTTAGTTTTTCTTCCTACTAGGTAATTTTTGAAAAATGTTGAAATTTTATGATCAAGTCCTATCTTGTTATCAAGATCGAGGAAGTTGGACTTGGTTTATTTTATTTTTCTTTTCATTTTTTATTTTCTTTTATATTCATTTTTCTATTTTCCATTTTTAGAACAACTAGGGTTAGGGTTGATCGGTCATGCTGTCACATCAGTCACAACTTAATGGTATAGTCACAAGACAGATCATGAGACATAAGAGAATTTAGTAGAAGATTCTAGAACAAGTGATGTCATACAGCATGGACAATACATGCTGGCCTCATGGTCTATACATAGTCATTTAGGGTAGGGTGCACAGTAGTGAGTACAGACCATTGATAGTAGTATATAAGGTAGACTACTTTGTAAAGAGATCTCTATTGAGTTCTCTTGTATTTCTCTAATATAAGAGTTGTTCTTATTTTCAACCCTAAGGAATAAAGTTCATAACACTTGTCTAGAATAAGAAGAAGGAGTTAGTGATTCAGAGAGAGGAAAAATTGTGCTATGTCAAATGCTAGAGTACTCATTGTAAGGTTTTTAACCCATCCTGAATAAATAATATAAGTGAGTGCCACCCCTACATCTATGGTGGATCTTGATTTGAGACCTCCAAGTTGACTAGGATGAATAAAACAATTAGAGATTATATGGAATTGAAAATGTTCACCAATCATTTTTTTGAAAAATTTTCCAATAGTATTGAGAAGAACAATTGGTTGATATGATTTGGGAAAATCAAACATGGCCTTGTTAGGATTGGGGATAACAACCATTGTAGAGATTTTGAAATGAGATGGCCAATGACCTAGCTCTATACAGGCATTAGTGATGTCAATGAATTTGCAAATGCAGTTGTCATTTCTAATAATAGACTTGATATAGCTCTATGTTAACTTGTTCAGGCCAGGTGCTGATGAATTGTTGCATTTTTTGATCACCTCAATAAGTTTGATTTTGGAAAATAAATTCCACTCAGTTGTAGGTTTATTTGGAATTTCATCTAGAAAATAAGTATCCACTTCTCTTTCTTGAGCAGAATTGAACAATTTATGAAGGGCATTCCAAAGGTCTTCAAGTTTGATATATGGATGTCCTTCATATTGAATGGCTTCAACTGCAGGGAGTTTGTGTTTTTTGATCCAGTTCATGAGCTCTCATGGGCTACATTTCTTGTTTGCAATTTCATCTATCTTTTTATTGAAGAAGGAACACTTGGATTTCTTGACTATATTTTTGAAGTTCTTCCAATTTTCTAGACTACGAGACTGTTGATATTTATGTAGCATATGACAATAATGTTCATTCTACCATACTTTGGAGTGTCTTGTAATATTGACTATTTTCAAATGTTTGAACCAAATGTTTTCAATATTGGTCACTAAGAGTTAAACAATCCCTTTTAAGGATTCAGCATTCTGGATCAATGAAGTATTTAAATTCTTGATAAATTGAATGAGGTCTTTAACAAATCAGTTTTCTTTATCGCTTCCTTTGACTAATGATCATCATTTGTGTTATAACTCAAAACTCTTAGAGCTGGATTATGAGGTAACCTTGTATCAGGATAACACAAGAGAACTCAATAGAAAACTCTGTACAGAATAGTCTACCTTTATATACTGAATCCTCATAGTTTGTGATAGCTATTTATAGCCTACCCTAAATAGCCATATGTTAGCCATGAGGTCTACATATGGTATAATGTCATTCTTCTAGAATCTTCTCTGTACTGTGTAACCCATGTCATTACTAACCCTAATCCTAGGTGCTAAAAATAGAGAAAAAGAAAAATAACTTAAGAAAGAAAATAAAAAATAGGAAGAAAATGAGAAAAGAACTAAGTTCACTTCTTGCAACTCTGACAATTTGGTTGGAATATATTCATTCCCAATGAGAATATTGACAGTAATCAGAGCATGATCAAACATAAGTCTCCAGTCTGGATGAATGTGGTGATAATTGAATTCTATAAATAAGGGTCTAGTGAAAACAAGGTCAAGGACTGAGTTTGAATTTTGATCATTGTCCGAAAACCTAGTAGGAAAATTTTCAGTAGATTTAGATAAAGCAATGGAAAATGAGTCTGCAATATCAAAAAGTATATCACTATGAACAGAATGAAATGGAAAGTTCAAATTCCAAAGACTGTCTCTAATGTTAAAATCTCTAGTTATGATGATTACATTACAAATATTAGTCTCAGTATCCTTAAGATACTTTAAGACTGATTGGGATGAGTCAGAATAAATGTTAATTAGAAAAAAGATAGATCCTTAATTGAAAAAGAAGATACATGAAACATCTCTGTGATTAAGAATGTCATTTTGCAAAGAAAAACAAAGATTAGAAATTTGAATGTTAATATAAGTCAAGACTCTTGGGGAATCTGACTGATTTGTTGAGGACCTGGCAAAAGTAAGCCAATTAGGATGATAAGAAACTCCAACAAGTTCCTCTTCTTTACAATTCATTGTCAAGATCATTGACAGTGGACTTTATTTTATTTTTTATTTTTATTTTTTACTTTTCATTTCATTTTCTTTTTTTCTATTTTTAGAACAACTCGGGTTAGGGTTTATCAGTCATGCTGTCACATCAGTCACAAATTGATGGCGTAGTCACAAGACTAATCACGAGACTTGGGAGAATAGAGTAGAAGGTACTAGAATAAAGTGACGTCATACAGCATGGACAACACATGCTGGTCTCATGTAATACTCATGGTCATTTAGGGTAGGGTGCACAGTAGTTAGCACGGACCATGGGCTATAGTATATAAGGTAGACTACTTTGTCTTAGGAACTCTATCGAGTTCTCTTGTGTTACTCAATACAAGAGTTGTTCTATTGCTTAACCCTTTGAGCTTTAGATCATAACATTCATGGAGCTTGGAATTGTACAAATGCTCAACTACAGAGATTCTTGAAAATAATATTAAAAGACATTTGAGTCTCTAGAATAGTTTTTGCAAACATTTTGAGAAAAGATTTTTAAAATATCACAAATCATTGTGAGATACTATTCTCAACAGAACAAATTGACTTTGTTCTGTTTTCATGGATCTCGATATACTTTATTTGATACTATTCATGATTGAACCTGTGCTTTCAGAATGGATATAAATTGGAGTCTGTCTGGTGATTGTCTTGACAATTTGAATACTTGAATATATACAGACATAGTTCACCTTTTTTAGTTTCAAGATGTGGTGGGTTTGTTTTTTCATTGACTTTGCAACACCAACCAGATTGGCAATGATTTTTGGACTTGTATAGGCCATTACATTTGATGTATTTGGAACCCTGAATTCTGCAAGAAAAAGTAGCATGTTTCCATTTCCAACAGTTTTTACATTGTGGGATACCAGAGTTCATATTAACTTCTATTATAATAGCAATATACATTCCTACATTAAAGCATTAATTGATCAAACTCTTTGTTTTGCTTCCACTTTGGATGTCCCAAATGTCAATCCAAATGATCGACATATCTGACTTAGGTGAGACTTTGATGACTCATGGTTTCAATGTGAGTATGACATTGTTGAAAATCTAGTTTTGCTTGATGATGTTCTCAACATCACTAGAAGTGAGACAATCCTGAGAATTGTCATGAGGGAAATATGGAATGCTTATAATTTTCAAATAGGACTTAGATTGTGGGAGTCAAGGAACTTCCATATATAGAGAGTTAATATTATCTGTATTTTTAATGTACTGTTTAATGATTTGTAAATCTGATTGTGTGGCCACCTTATTAGTAACCACCATAATTCCTAAGGGATCTGATCAAATAAAATCTGCAAGAACTTTGGATTTTGCATTTCTGAGCAATCTGTTTATATTAGCAACATGAAAAGAACTGTTCTTTATGAATTTTGAATTGTTCTTGCTGCTCATAGGGGTGATAATATGTTTCCTAGACAGATCTTTAGTAATCATTTGAATATGAGATTTTACCTTAGAGTTGCTCTTGATAATATTATCAATTTGGTCGATTTTGTTTGCACCAAGAGATGGGAGAGCCTCTTTGATCTTGATGATCTCAGAAGTGTTGGCACCTTGTTTTGGAATCTGAGCATATGATTTTTGGGGCTGTTTAGATATATTGGCCAGTTTGATGTTCTTGAAATATTTGGAGATTTGATTGATTTCCTTCTGTGATTTGGCAGGAATAGGGGGGAATTTTCTCTATACTTGCCAGGGATGGTTTGTTATTGACCTTGTTATTCTTACTGAGTATAGATAGAACTTTCAGAGTGAATTTTGCTGATATTTTCTGTTTAAGAGTATTAGAATTTTTGTCAGCATTGAGTAAGTCCCAATTAGCCTGATAGATGGAAGATATGAAGTTCCAAATTGCTTTATCCATACCATGGAAATCCTCAATATCATTGAACTTTGAGGAATCAACTTGTTTATTTGAGATATACTTGGCTATGAAGTTGAGAAAATCTTTAATATTCTTGGAATCAAACACTAAGTGTTCCATTGAGCCATGAAGTGAAATGGGATGGAAACTTCCATCCCAGAGATCAGGCTCTGTAGGAGTATTTGGATTGTATGGAAGTTGAATGTTGATAACTGTGTCATCGCCATGAGAAGAACCTAGAATAGAGTGCTTAGTTTGAACATAAGATGAACTTATGGTTGGACATTTAATAGTGATATATTTGTTCAATGTGTTATTGGAGGAATCAGCTACCATACTGACATGAATTGCTTGCTCTTGAACAGTCTTGTAGGATAACCCAGGGCCTTTATTGTCATTGTTCATTTCAATATCATTGTTTATGTCACAAACTTCATTCAGCTTGTATCTCCACAACCAGTGGACCGATTTTCACAAACTAAGTTGCGCTGGAAAGTCCCAAATGAGAGCTATCCGCACATATGCGGGATGTACAAAAGCAACAACAAACAACTGAGATATCAGGCCATCAGTAGCTATAAAAGCTTTGTCTGCTAATATCTCATGAACAGCTGAACGGATTCACACGATTGAACTTGCGTTGGGAAGTGCTCATCAATACGTTTCTAATGATATATGATGCATCTCAAAGCAACAAGTATTGGTAGAGATACAAGCATATCAATGTAGTGACATAATTAGTTATCTTCTAAAATTAGCCTGACAGCTGCTATGACAGATAACAGCTTCCATCAGGTACTAGTTTTGATCATGTGATGGCAACAGCTTGCGTACGGACCATCACTCTTTTGTATATATACCTCTGTATCTGAGGGCTAGACCTTAGACTTAACAACATCAATTATTCCTGTTGATACTTTTCATCATCTGTCAGTCATCATACCCTTGTACTGAACCTCTGAAACACTATTCAGCTCAAGTATCACAACTAGTAAGTATCTTATTTGTGATAGTTTAACTTGTTGTTGCATTCCATTCTCTTATGGTAATTGACTGAAGACTTGGTTGAGGATATTGAAGATACACTAGAAGAATGTGGTTCAGGAGAGATGGTTCTACCTCATATCTCATCATAATTGTTAGGAATTTTTCCTGATAGAATGTCCATCCCTGTATATGTTGAAGGTAGTGTAGTTAGTAAATTGAGTGGTTGTTGAGAATGCATAATTGTTGAAGAAGAAAGAAAGAATTTATTCCCTAAGTCTCTTATGAGCACTACCATGTGAGATAGTGGTACAAGAAAAAGAAGGGATTGATTAAGTTCTCATTTGAGTTGTACTTGAATAATAAAATTTTCATTGTCCACTATTTTATTATGAAGTATGTCATAAACTTTATTTAACTTGTATCTCTACAACTAGTAGACTGATTCTCACAAACCAAGTTTTACTGAAAAGTTTCAAATGAGGGCTATTTGTATATATGTAGGATTGTTATATGCTAGATCCACCTGTTGGAAAATACATTCCTGTGGTGATACTGCCTCCTTGACATTCATAATATAAGCCTATCCTCTTCACAACATGTCTCCATAACAATAATACAAACAATCTGGATATTCAGTCTTCTATGACAGGATACTCCTATTTGACTCAGTCTTCCATGGCAGAGTTCTTTTACCTTACTCCTGTCAGTGTCTCACCACTAAAACCTTTGCTTAGGATGATAGAGGTTATACTACTGAAATCCCAAACATCTTCTATATCTTCTACTTATATATAAGACCAGTAGTTATACTGTAAATTGCTGGTCTGATAATTGATGAAGATAATTCTTATTGAACTTAATCTCTAGTATTCAATAGTGACATACCAATCAGCACTCACTTCTATCTTGGACTTCATCTATTCATCTGAAGTTGTAATCACACAGCAGACAGATAGCATAGTATATAAGCTGAAGCCAAGATTGTTCTACAAGTTTGCATTACCAAGTACAAAGTTTATATACTCTGTGCATTGCCAAGCCAATCCCATGGACTTTATCTCCTGGTGTGAACTATGTCTGATATAGATAAAGAAACTTCAAATGTGATTGTAGTTCTATTGAGAATTTCTGAGTTGTTAGAGTTGATCAAAGTAGTGAAGAGAATAGTTTAATTTCTTTTTAAAGGTTATGGTGTGTGAG
>JAJOHK020001983.1:0-10853 GCA_022457215.2 Leucocoprinus gongylophorus
TTATTTCTCTGGAATTACTAGGTTCCAAGCCAGATATCTGGAAGATATCTCTTTCACTCTAGAAATAATCCTGACTACTTAGTTAAAAAACTAGAATATGGTTTTACAGACTCTACACAAAATATAGGCCACATTGATCTTGTCTGTACAAATATAAGTCCAATCTATCTTAATACTGGTACTATTTTCAATCTAAACTTGCACTTATCCCTTATATTATCTTTAGTCTGTAAATCAGACTATATTCAGAACCTACCTTTTTGTACCTTTGTCAACTCTGAATCTATACACTACTTTATTGACACTACATTTATACTAAAGTATAACATTTCTACTAACCCAACTTTATCTGTGGCATTGAAACTATTTGATAGATTGTTATTGTTAAACAACAATATTATTTCCAAAACAGCATTCTTGTCTATCACATTCTTATCTGGTAATTGAATAATATTAAATGTGTATATTACCCTCTTGATATCTCCTATTTGCTAGTTTTCAAATATAACTAGCTTACCTAACATAATTCAACAATTGACTGGACTACTGGGTTTACCATCTTCTAATCAAACTTACAAAATAAAACCAGTTTCTCCAAAACTTTTATAACATCCACAACTTCCAAAAAATTTCTGCTTATAACTAACATTTCTAGCTCCTTTAGTTTCAAACCTGAAAACTTCCCTCTCTAGTCTTGTATTACTATTATTAGAGCATAGTCATATATCTAAGCAATACAAATAACAGAATTAACTACTTTCCACCTTGCATTCCATCCCACTAACCTTATTAAAGAAATAGTTAGGATTACAAATAACTCCATTGATCTATCTGCTATTCCAACCAAGTATTATAAGTTTTTTGACATTTTCAGTAAGGCTAAAGCTAAGATCCTGTATTAGGAGTAATTCACACTTATCAAGTGTATCTGTAAATATAGCATAGAAGGCAGAATGGAAGAATAGACTTAAAATTTTTAAGAAATAGAGAAGATTAGAAGTAGTGCTATGTGGATAACAATCTTAGCTTCAATAGATAACATTGTGTTTAGCCTATTCATCATATAGTTATATTTTTAGATGATGGAAGTTTGGAAGTAAATAAGATAAGTATAGCTATTATATGCCAAGTCCACCCATCTGAAGTATACATCTCTGTAGTGATACTGATTTACTATACAAGTCCACCTTCTATAACAGCTACCTTTCTCACAACATGTTTTTATGGCAGTGATACAACTATCTAGATATTCTATCTCTCATGATAGAAATACTTCTATTTGACTTAGTCTTCTATAGCAGAGTTATACTCCTGTCAGTGTCTTAACACTGAAACCTCTGCTCAGAGTAATAGAAGTTATACTACTGAAACTCTGAGCATCTTTAATATTATATATTTGTATATAAGACTAGTAGTTACATTGTAATCTGCTAGTCTGATAATTAACAAAGATAATTTTCTATCTGAAGTTGTGATTATGCAACAGATAAATGATATAGTATATAAGCTAAAGCCAAGGTCATTTAGCAAGTCTGTATATCTCCAAGCTAATTTTATAGACTTTCACCTCCAGTGTAAACTGTGTCTGATAATATTATTAGACTCCCAAGTCTGCTGTCACTTCTAAGCAGTTCTGTTTGCTAAATCTTCTGTTGCAGTTCTGTCTGTAAAACAACTTTTGTACTTCAAAGTTCAAATAGCTTCCTTTTGCTGTAACTCTTCAATGACAACTCCAGTCCCACTACTTGAAACATTCTTCAATACTATTTTGTGTTTCAGCAACAACCTTGCTTATCCACCAAATACTCCATGATATTTAAGATATATTCACTAAAGAGGCTTATTATCTCTAAGATCTCCATCTCATACTATTTAACCTGGCCAGACAGTTTTACCTGTCTCTAGCCCAAGTATTATTTCTGCAGACAATGACTTTAACTGAGAGGATACTCCTACTACTAATCTTATTACTAATCTAACATCTAATAAACCTACTTTTTCTACTATCTCATGATTAAAACCTTATTAAAGTGATAATACTAATAAACAGTTAGCTGATGTACTTAGTCAACTTGCAAATATGCTTAATGCTAATCAGACCTCTAGTCCCAATACTAATTCAAGAGAAACTAAAGCCTATATCCCCAACACTTTCAGTAGTACTGAGCTTAACAAGCTCAATAATTTTTTTATTCCAATGTCATCTCTACTTCCACAATAATTTTATACAATTCAACATGGATATTGTGAAAATTAACTTCACAATGATCTACCTTACTGGAGTGGCCTAGAACTGGTTTGAAGTGGGCCTCAACCAGGAAGACCAGTGCATCCTGTAAGACTGGCTCTCTAATTGGAATATGTTTGTTGATGAGCTATGTCAACATTTTGGTCTCTCAGACCCTGTTGGTAAAGCAGCTAATATGCTGGATAATCTCTGTATAAAGCCTAATGACAATATTTCTACTTACAATATGGATTTTATGTACTATACCTCCCAATTAGATTGGGAGAATAGTGTTCTATACCATTGCTATTACTAGAGGCTCCCAAATCAGATTTAAAATCCCATTTCCATCTGGAAACAAGAAAAACCCACCTTATTTTAGAATATGTATACTTGAGGAATAACTATCAATTACTGCTACTGGGAATGTAATTGCAAATACCACTATACAAGACAGATAGAAAAAGAGACTCTTAAGTCTTACTCTTAGAAGCAAGATAAAGCTTTTTCCACTGATAATGTTATAGCCTCCCAGAATAAGACAAACACATCTCTAGTAGCTTCATCCACCAAATCATTTCCTTTCAAACTATCTCCATTCCTGCTCTTAAGAAATAATCAAATTTTCTATAGATAAACCTCTCTTTCAAGCTAGCTGGCAATGACAAGTTGACCAGTGATAAGTACAAGAAGCATCTCAAAAACAATCTGTGCCTCTATTATAGTGCAGGAGACTACAAGTTAGACTCCTGTCTTAAGAAGCAGACCATGGTTACTTCCAAGGGCCACAGTACTTTAGCAACTACTTTCAAGAAATCCTCAGAAAAATAGAGAGCAACCCCCAGAACTCTACATAGACTGAGGGTTACATTAAACTTCTTTGTGCAGCAATGAGTCCTATCTAACTTAACATATCTGCTCTTTCTAATCCTTATTCACTTTTTATATTTCTTACTTCTTTTTTGATTCTTAATCAGAATTATCTTAATAAAATCCTATTTTGGACTCTTATTAACTCTGAGTCTACTTATTGCTTTGTAGACTAGAAATTTATGGATACTCACCACTTGAAGACATCTATAACTTCTTCAGTTGCCCTCTATTTGTTTAATAGTTTATCAAACAGCACTATCTCTGAAATTGCTAACCTGTCTATAATTTTCCCCACCAATAATTGTATAAATCTGGACTTCTATGTTATTCTGCTTGACTCTTCTTGCTCTTTGGTCCTTGGATACAACTAGTTTACCTGACACAATCTACTAATTGACTAGATAAATAGGTCAATAAATTTTCATCCATCTTTGCAGGAAAATCTTGTTCTCTCTTGTATCGTAGCCAACACACCATTGGTATCTTTATCATTTCCTAACATCCCTCTGCAATCATTGGATTCTGTAGTTTCCATACCTGCATCTGAGACCTTCAGGTTTATCTTTAAGCAATCTAACATTACTATTATTGGTACTGTAGCATTCTTGCACATATTAAAACTTTTGAGCTCTAGTAACTTTGAACTTTGTTTTCAACCTTCAAACATTCAGACTAACTCTACAAAACTTGCAGAGGCTCCTGATCTTTCCAATATCTCTTCTGAATATCATAAATTTGCCAATATTTTCAGTAAAACCAAAGCTAAAGTCCTTGCTTCTCATCATTCTCTGAATTAATCTGGAAAAAGATACTCAACCTCTGGTTGGCCCTATATACTCTCTTTCAGTATCTGAACAAGAGGCTTTCAAGGAATTCATTAAGGAAAATCTCAACATGGGTTTCATTCAACCAACCTCTACTCTGCATGGTGTACTAGTCTTATTTGTCAAAAAGAAAGATGGTTCACTATGTCTCTATATTGACTTTTACAGTTTTAACCACATTTTCAAAAAGAATCACTATCCACTTCCACTCATTTCCAATCTACTAGACTTATCTTACAAAACTTAGGTTTATTTAAAAATAAATCTTTACTATGCTTACCACTTAGTTTGCATTGCTAATAGTGATAAATGGAAGGCTGTCTTTAGAACATGTTATGAATCATTCAAGTGGTCTGTAATGTCCTTTAGTCTTACTAATACTCCTATGACTTTTTAGCAATTTATGAATGATATTTTCTCCAACTTTTTGGATGTCTATGTCATGATATACTTATCTACTCAAATAACATGTCCAAATACCACCAGTATGTTAAAGAAGTACTCAAACATCTTTACAAGGCTAGCCTTTATGCCAAAGCAAAAAAATATGAATTTCACTCTGAGTTAGTAGAATATCTAGGATATATTCTTTCTCCTCCTGGTCTTACTATGTCCAATGACAAAGTAAAGATTATTCAATCCTTCTTAGGGTTTACTAACTTTTACTACCAGTTTATCTTTAACTATTCAGACATTGTCATTCTATTAATATATCTTACCTAGAAGGATGTCCCCTGGAAGTTTGACTCTTCCTGTTCTAATGCTTTTAACTTTCTCAAAAAGGTATTCATCTCTGCTCCCATCCTCACTCATTGAATTTCCAATGCTTAACTCATTATGGAAACTAATGCTTCAAACTATGTTCTTGCTACAATTCTTTCTATTGTTAACAAAGAAAATGAAGTTCATCTGGTCACTTTTTAATCTTACACTTTTACTATAGCAGAGTTGAACTATGACATACATAACAATGAATTGCTTGCTATTTTTGAAGCTTTTAAAATTTGGCAATACTACTTAGAAGGTTTGACCTATCCTATTAACATTGTTACAGATCATAAAAACCTTGAGTATTTTTCTTTTACCAAAGTGTTGATCTAGAGACAAGCACAGTGGTCCAAATACCTCTCTCAGTTCAACCTTATCATTAGGTCTGGTCATCTTAGCACCAAACTAAATACTCTCACTAGATGGTGGAACATTTATTCTAAAGAAGAGAATACTAACTACACCACAGTCAACCCTCACAACTTCAAACTAATCTTTACTCAAGAACAACTTGTGGCCTCTATAAAAGCTACTGGTTTACTCTTTTCTTCTTTCTATACAGCTACAGTTATGGATCTGGACACTCTATACTGAGACATCCTTTTAGCTCTCCCTAGTGATCCAATTGCTACAAGATATATCTCTGCAGATAGCTAATAATCTATGAACCTAAATAGTCTTTTCCTTGACAACAGAATTTATATATTATTTACTGGTAATCTCTGCATATGCATTCTCCAGTATAATCATAATCACATCCTTGCTAGACACTTCAGTCAGAATAAAATACTGGAATTAGTTTGCCATGGATATTTCTAGTCCAGCCTCCACACTGATATACAACAATTCTGTAAGTCCTGTGTCACTTGTATACAATCCAAGCCACAATGTTACAAGCTCTATAGATCTCTTAAACAACTTCCTATCTCTATATGACTATAGAATTTTATTTCTATGGACTTTATCAAGAAACTCCTATCATCCTCCAGGTTTAACACTATCTTGGTCATAGTTGACTAGCTCACCAAGTAGATAATCTTTATCTCTGCTTATAATACTATTACATCTGTTGTCAAGATCACAGAAAGTAGACTTAGTTTCTTTTATTTTCTTTCTCATTTTTTATTTTCTTTTTCCATTTTTCTATTTATAGAACTTAGGGTTAGGGTTGGAGTGATGATTGGTCACAATGATTGGTCACAGATCATAAGATATAAGGAAAAGGGGTAGAAGGTTCTAAAAGAAGTGATGTCATATAGCATGTACATCACATATTAACCTCATGCCTAACACATGGTCATTTAGGGTAGGGTGCACAGTAGTTAGCACAGATCATCTAAATAGGTATATAAGATAAACTACTTTGTAAAGGGCTCTCTATCAAGTTCTCTTGTGTTTACTCTAATACAAGAGTTTGTTCTTTTGTCTAACTCTAAAGACTTAAGTTCATAACATCTGTAGACTTAACACATTTGTTTGTCCTCCATGTGTTCTCCAAACATAGTATTCCTTCCCATGTCATCTTGAACAGAGGCTTGGAGTTTGTATCAAACTTTTTCTGTTTTTTAGGTACTACTCTGAACATGTAGCTTTACTTTACTTCAGGTTACTATTCCAAAGGTGATAGATAAACCAAACACATGAATTAGACCCTTGAGCAATATCTCCATATATATTGTAATTACCAGCAAGATAACTAGTCCAAACTTCTATTTCTTGCAGAGTTCTCTTACAACAATACTCTGAGTACTACTACTAGTGTTTTTCTATTCTTCATGAATAAGGAATATCATCCAAACATCACCATTCATTCTGAACATAATATTGCTTCCTTCTGGGCCCATGACTTCACTATAGATCTCAATAAAATACAAAGTACTCTCAAAGCTGAAATCTCTATAGCCTAACAGCATTATCAGAAATCTACTAATATATGACATTCCTCTATTCCTAATTTCAAAGTAGATGACAAAGTCTTTGTTAAGGCTCAGTTCTTCAAAACCACTTGGTCTTCAAAAAGCTTTCTGAAAAATATCTTAGACCTTACAAAATCATTGCCCAGCCTAGTACTTTATTGTTTACCCTTTGTCTCCCAGAGTTTATATGTTCTGTCTATCCAGTTTTCTATATGTCTATGCTTGAACCCATCACATCCAATTCTTTCCCTGAGAGAATACAACCAGCCTCTGTACCAGTTATCATCAACAGGAAACCTGAGTATAAAATTTCTCAGATAGTGGACTCCAAAATTAATCATCTACAAGCATGCAAACTTCTATATAAGGTGATTTGGCTAGGGTATTAAGATATTAAAGATGAATTTAAGTAGATCCCCACATCCAAACTTACTCATACTACTGACTTAGTATCTGATTTCCATATCACTTACCCTGTCAAGTCTGGTCTACTTCCTTTGTCCTAATCACACTGTTGTACTTATCCCCTACCTCTGTGTGTCAAGATCATTGATGATGGACTTTATTTTATTTTCTCTTTTTATTTTTTATTTTTCTATTTTTAGAACAACTTGGGTTAGGGTTTATCAGTCACGCTGTCACATCAGTCACAAAGTGATGGTGTAGTCACAAGACTGATTATGGGACTTAAGAGAATGAAGTAGAAGATTCTGGAACAAAGTGACATCATATAGCATGGACAACACATGCTGGCCTCATGTTATATTCATGGTCGTTTAGGGTAGGGTACACAGTAGCTAGCACAGACCATGGGTAATAGTATATAAGGTAGACTACTTTGTATTAGGAACTCTATCGAGTTCTCTTGTGTTACTCAATACAAGAGTTGTTTCTTGACTTAACCCTTTGAGTCTTGATTCATAACAATCTTATAGACTTCCATCCCAGTGTGAACCACACCTGACATTAAGTTAAAGAGTTAAGTAAAAAAAGAACCTTGTATTAGAGTTAATACAAAAGAATTCAATAGAGTTTCAAGTACAAAGTGTTAATCTTATATATACTAGGCTAATGGTCTATACTATACTAAATCTAGTCTACTCTAAAAAGCATATATTATTCATAAGATTAACATATGTTAAATATATTATATAATATTATTATTCCAAAACATTCTTTGTTCTTATATGTGATGTGTAATCATGTGACTGTGACTGTAGAATGTGACTGATATATGAAAGTCATATATAATATCACACTAACTTCTAATTCTAAGTTTAAAATAAGGAAATAAATAGAAAAAAAAGAAAAGTAAAGATAAATAAAGTCTATTATCTTCAACTCTGATACAGTAGTAGAATATTATTAGAATATACTTCCTGTATTTAAGAATAATAGCCATCATATATAATTTTTTGGTTTGATAATTAATTTGGACTTGTATCACACTTGTTTTATTTTCTTTTGAACTTTTTTCATCTGAAATATAACTATATAATGAATAGACTAGACATAATATTATTTATTGAAGCCAAGGCTATTATTTATATAACACTACTTCTAGTCTCTCTTAGCCTCATAAATTACTAAGTCTAGTCTTCTATTCTGTTTTCTGTGCTATATTCATGAATATTCTTGGTAAGTGTAAATTGCCTCTAACAAGTTTAAATGCTTAGCCAGTAGAATACTTTACAATAACATTGTACTATATCTAAAGATAAACCTCTACACTAGTCTTTTAATCTGGTAACAAAGTATATTCTGACTTTATATCATATCCTAATTCAGTCATATTTATTTTAATCTATATATAATATCTTTCTCTCTATCTACACTCATAAATATCTTTTAGTACAGATCAACTATATTGAATACTCCTTAGACTTTCTCACTAGATCTATTGACAACTCTATCTTTATCTCTCTATTGAAGAACCAACTAGAACTAGAATAACTCACTTACACTCTCTATTTTTAGATAACTATCTTAGATAAAGTACTTAGTATATAAGCTAGTAGTTATACTGTAAAATTCTTATCCTAAAAATTAACTAAAACTGACACTTACTTCTGGTATTGCTAATAACACATCTTGTTGCCTTCTGGTAGACTTATTCTCCTTCAACCACTTAAGTATGACTTTCAAAATATACAACCAGTATAACTGATAGAGGTACAATACATAAGCTAAAGCTAAAGGTTATTTAACATCTATATTCTACACAATTAGATAATATACTTACTTATTTATCTTCTAAGAATCTACTATGGATCTTGAATAATAAGATGTAAACTATGTCTAACACTTTATGAACATTCACACCATGTATTTTTTAGCCAAACTTTACATTAACATCTTGGATCTTATATAGTGGAGAAACAAGTAAAGTTTATGGCCTACTAACTGAAGCTTCTACCAGCATTGAGAAAGTTATACTTGATGTTTAATGTTGTTAAGCTGACTACTATACCTGGAAATCTAATATCTGGAAAATATTTGAACCCTCTCTCAGATCTTATCCTTATAAGAAAAATAGAAAGTTAAGAAGATTCTAGACAACTATTTATTACAACTATTTGTTACAATTGAAGACTAAGAGTTAAGTCAACAAAGAAACTTTGTATTGAGTTAACATAAGAGAACTTAATAAAGTTTCTAGTATAATGTATCTATTTTATATATGCTAGCTAGTAATCTGTGTAAGACTAATACTAATTTACCCTAAAGACTATGTATTATTTATAAGATCAACATATAATAAACATATTATATAATGTTATTGTTCCAGAATCTTTTATATTCTTTTATGTGATACATGATCATGTGACTGTGACTGTAACATGTGACCAACTTGTAATAGTCATATATAATATAATATAATAACCCTAACCTTAAGTTCCAAATAAAATAAAAACAGAGTCTACTGTTTTCAACTCTAATATTGTTAGTACTACAAAAAGTTCCAATACTTAGTTAAATGGAAAACTTTGGCCTAGAAAAGAATTCTTGAGAAAATGCTTTAAAGATGTTTACTCTAGATAGAATAGTAAATTTCCACTGACTGAATCCTAGTGTTCTATAGTTCATCCAAGCAGCAAAGTTTTCAACTATCAAGTTTTAAAAGATTACTATTGTTTTAAGTTACAGCAATTTAAAGAAGGAGATGAATGTAAGGAAACCTGTTTGAAACTCTAACATTCCAACACTACTGAAGTCTATAAAATTTCCTCTTTCTCTTGAATATCAAACATTACTGCCAACCTTACAGAACTCATCTAGTTGACTTTGTTATTCCCCACTGCTAACCTTCACTGAGTGCAATCTTGTCTATCATTACTGTCTCTTTCTACTCATTGCTGATAATAATCTCCCTTCCTTTTCTGGCTAATATTCTAGAGTCTTCTATCAAAAAATCTCTAGCCATGCTATTATTATCATTTCTCATGAAGTAAGCTGATTCAGAAAGATTATAACACTCTGTCAATAAAACTTAGGTTCTTTTAGAGATTGTGAAACTCCACATACTTCATAGACTTTGCCCAATTGTTCTAACTCCAATTCCTATTGTTAAATACTCAGAGTTTATTACATTAACTCCACTATCTCTGTGCTCAAACTCTAAGAAGTGCTGTTGTTTAGATGATTATTATTCTGTGCCCTTTATCACTATCATATAAGCTTCTGCCATTTCTGGATAATATCTCAGATATTTCTATCAGAGTTCCTGGCTATCCAGAAACTATCATTCCTTGGTTATATCAGCATTGTTCTACCAGATTTGAATGTACTCTAGAATAGTTGCTATCTTTAGAAGACCTTCTTAAATTTCTCCTGAAGCTTGAAGCACAAACTTCACACCTCTATCTCAGTTACTCTAACATTGTATCTAAGAGCACTTGATAGTTCTAGTCTTATATTACAAAACTCTATAACCTAATGTTCAGAGAAGTAATAGTATATTGGTGATCAGACTAGAACTAGAATACTATACTCATCCTGCTATTTATATGATATGATTACTGCATGGTCTGTTCACAAAACAAGTGACTAAATATCAAGTCATAGAATGGCGAAGTAACTACAGAAGTAGTCATGAAAGCTACAGCAACTGTGGAATAAGTCAGGATATTGAAAATTCCTGAACCTTGGCTACACATTGAACAATACTCCCAGGGAGTGTGAGCATGAGAGCTGTAGTCTGCAGTATTCTCCTGCATAAAGGTAGGGAAAACTGGGCCATATGAT
>JAJOHK020001984.1:0-10850 GCA_022457215.2 Leucocoprinus gongylophorus
GGTCGAGGGAAGTGGATGAGACAACATTTCATGTTCGGAGGAAACCTCATGTTCGGAGGGCACTCCAGGTTCGTAGCGGGAAGGTGAAAAAGAGCGAGAACTACGCGGCCGAGATTCTGATGGGTGAATGGTCACAGGCTGGGGAGGAACCGGGGTCGTTGGTGTATAGTAGTGACGCGATGGGCTATGAGAATATCGTGAACGGCTCGAACGAGGAGACCGCGAGGGGGGCATTCGCGTTGGGCTTTCGTCTCTCTCTTCCTGTGGGTCTCGTCTAGAAGAGTGTCTACTGAGCGGGCTTTCAGATTGACTTCGGGATCGATGCCTCCTCGAACTTGGAGAACCAGTCCTCGAACTCTGATAGGACCTGTCCGACCGTGACCTCGATGGTGAAGTCTGAATGATGATAGGAGGCGGAAGGTGACTAGGGGGCATATATAGACTCTCGGTAGGAGCAGATGGGGCATGATGTGTCGTTGGGGTTGGTGGCACCATGCCTGAGCCCATAGGTTGCTGCATACCTGGTTGACCAATAATGATGGCCTGAGGAGGGGGCTGCTGTTGCTGCTGGTCAGGATATTGAGGTGACCGAGGCACATTAGCCACTGTTGGAACATGCTGGGGAGGAACTGGAATGACCTCAATCTCAGGTACGCTTCTCGGCGGTCCATGTACAACAGCAGGTTGTAAATCGCGAAGTTCAAGTGCCCCATCGCTAGCCGAAAGTCGAGTCCCAGGCGTTTCAGTTTGTGACCTGCCGCTCCTGTACCCACTTACACTGCCTCTTGGCGTTCTGCTGGGACTTCGACTGCCACTGCTACCGCTAGAGCTGTTGCTGATGCTTCCACTACGGTCCCGCAGATAACTACGGGAACTTTGAAGGCTGGACTGTCTAGATGGATACGGGGCTGATCGGCGAGATAAATGGCTTTCTTGTGTTGACTCGGTTCTACTACTCGAGGGGCTAGGGGATCTTCCAGGGACGACAAGATTCATGCGACTCCCGGTTGGCGGAGGAATTCTCCGGGGTTCACCCTCACTTTCTAAGGCATCTACATCTGGTGGGATGAAGAGTTGGTCGGGCGTTGTCGATCGTCGCATTGGGGTAAAGTGATGAGAAGAGGGACCAGGACCAGGGGTCGTATGGGTGTGATCGATTGGAATGACGGGTGCTTGCTGGCCCCATGGACCTGGTGTATGCGCGTCTGCCGGCACAACTCCTGGATGAGTCCCGGGAATAACAGGAGGGATGACTGGGGGAAAAGATGGTGAAGGAGTTATATCAGGAGGGATGACAGGAGGGTGAACACCTGTGCCAGGTTGGTGGTATGGTCCGGGTATAAAAGTTCCAGGAGGGTAGTGTTGGGGCATAGGCATTGGTACAGCTTGACTCGGCATGGTCACTTGTTCCTCACTGGAAGAAGTGACTGTCGGGGAATAATCTCTGGGAACTGCTGCCGATGATTGAGAAAAACAAGAGACAGCGTAGTAGATGAGATCTCACCCGTTCCTCGCCCAGCAGCAAGGTTGTTGACTTCCCGTCTCAGATTTTCTATGCGTGCATTGACCCCCCTAATCTCCGCTTGGCGATCCTGCACATCCCGCGCAAGCCAATTATTTAGATCAGCCATATAACGCATAAGTTCACGCTGCTGGTCCACAGTTGCTACCTGCGCTAGTCGGTTTTCCTAGCATTTTACGAGTTTAACAATGTTACGATGAAGCCATTGCTTGTCACTTACCCGAAGTACCTCCATCATCGCATCGAATTCTGGTGGCATCGGAATCTGGATCTATCCGATGTCAGCGAAACAATTTCATGAGACCAATCGACTACTTACGGGTCCCGAGGGCATTGGAATATAAACCCGTTCTCCAGGGGCAGGACCAGGAGCTGAGGTTGGACCTGGTTGAGTTGTAGATAGTGGAGTTGGAGTTGGTTCAATCGATCCCTCTCTTCTCTCACTGGATACTGGATGCGGAGGTCGCTGCAATGGTGGCGGTCGTTGTGACTGGGACAAGATAAGAATCAAGAGACAAGAAATCATGTTTGTAGCACTTACCGGTCGGGAAGGGAGGTACCAGCTTGAAGGAGGCACAGTAGCTGCTCCACTGTCACGAGGAAGGGACTGAGACTACGAACCACCCAGTAAATGGATAACATCGATGAGATGAAGAATTGAACTCACAAAAACGGGCTGAGGGGTTGGGAGAATCGCTCTTGGTCTCTGATGCCGGTATATTTGGTCAACTTCCCGTAAATGCTCTTGCGGAATGGCAAATGGAGGAATACGTCCGGACGGAAGGCTTTGAAGATAATCAGAAGCAGTCATTTCTGGGGACCTTGCAGTCGCTTCCCCTCTGGGCCGAGTATGAGTACGATGGGTCGCGCTCGGACCGACACCTCTGGGATCATAAAACGTTATGTCGGGAATAGATACTGTGAATGGGCGAGGAGGAAGTGTGTCCATGGACACAGGACTGGCGCTCCTTGGTCGAATCGACCTTGGCTCAAAAACAAAAGGCTGAAGTGGAGGAGGGCGATTTGCTACTGCAGGAGGTAACGATGAAATCGAGCCCATGAGTTGATCTAAGATTGATGGCATTGCTTGAGAGGGAACTGGCATTCGAAGAGGTGGTCTGCTGGAAGGGAAACCCTCGAGCTGAATTCGAAGATCACTCAGGGAGTCGCTTGTAGTTAAGATAGATGACTCCGGATGTTCGGACTCCGGAGGAGGAGGAGCTGGTTCAGGAATTGGGACAACAATTGGTTCTTGGCGGCGGCTTTGATCAGTGAGGCCCCTCATCAAATCTTCAATACGATGTAGGCGGTCATGCAGCTCCGAGTTATCAACAGGTTGAGACTCTGGACGCGAACGCAGGAGATCAAGCATTCGGTTAGTTGAACCTTGACCATTCTGCAAGTCAGTCAGTTGATGAAGAATCCCGTCCAGTTGACCTCGCAGAGCGTCCATGAGATCATCAAGTGATGGCGCTGCAGGCAGGGGCGGCGTCGGTAGTGGTGTCGCCCGAGTGGCAACAGGCGTTGAAAGGGACGAGGTCGTTGCAATCGACGGTGGGTGCATTAAAATGACGGGAGTAACAGGAGTAACAGGGCCTGGAGTTGTTGTACTTCTTTCAGGAGTCGGCGTGAGGCTTGTTGTCGTCTCAGGCGTGGGTGTGGACGCCGACGTTTCTAAACTTGTGGTCTCAAGTGATGAGGCAAAAGATGAAGTTGAAATCTCGGTCTCATCCTCGAAAGATTCACTGTCATCTGGGAACATTGGCACTGTTCGGGGGCGATCCTCAGGTACCATGGACATTGATTCCACTGGTTCCACCGGTTCCCAGTCTATGTCTGAAGACTCGTACACAGACCCTTCTAGCAACGAGTCATCTGAATGATGAGATGACAGGAAGGACATGGAACTCGCATTACTATTCGAACGCGTAACGGTTACGCCAGAATCGCGAATATACCCTTCCATTGTGATGATTTCTTCTGTCATCCCGCCATCGCTTCCAATGGCACGGGAGACGACGACATGCGGAGGTGCAGGGAGAGGTGTAAGCGTAGGCGCAAGAACGTCATCGTGAATACGCTCAAATATTATAGGTCGCTCTAACGCTTGAGGCCCATGTGCAATGTCTTGGGGTGGGGATGGAGTTACCAGTACAGGAACTTCATCGTGAATGTTTTCGAAGACCATGGGTCGCTGTGGTACTCGAGGTCCGCGTATATGTCGTCCGATGATTCTGGAGGGTTCAGGAATACTTTGTTGAACGATGATAGGTGAGGAAGGGCGGTGAAGGAAGTCTGAAAGATCACGAAGCTCGCCACGAAGTACTCGCAGATTGTCTGCCAGCCCTTGAGCCTCTTCGCCACGTGTATCATGATATCTTCGCAAGTCGTCAGCCAAACGGTCAAGGTCCCTACCAATATCCCGAGGCGGTTCAACACTCTGAGAACTCTCGGTGAGAAGAGTTCCGGGAGCAGAGACCGCCGTTGCAGTAGGCGTGTGCTCGCTGACGGATCCGGAATCTTCAGGTGTGGTCAAAGTAGAAAGTCTCTGGACGTCAAGGACGCTTGGGGCTCGAACGGGGCTTGGTGCATAGGACAGCTCTCTCGGAAAGATAGAGGCCACCGGTGTAGCAGAGCGCTGTCCAAAATCATCGAGGTTATGTAGCAAGGAAACGAAACAATTAATTACTTACGGATCGGATATGCTCCGAGGATACCGCCGTACTGAGCAACGATGGTTCAGTTGAAATAGTGCTCACTTGGTCCTCATCCCCCTCGTCTCTCGGAACAAGAGGAAGCTCGACTTCAGGCTCGGGTCCCTCTAACCCTACTTCAATGGTATCGGCCAATGAAGAGGAATATTCAAGCACAGATGTCTCAACCTCAGACTCTGTCATATAAGATGATGATACTGATCTTGCAGTGACGGGGGCGATGGGGTCTGCGGGGGGTCGAACAGGAGAACGGGTGCTAGACACAGACCCAGAAGATATGGATAAACTCAAAGGAGTCACAGAAGAGGCGCTTGCCGGGAGTGACGAAAGAGGTGTGATTGAAGCAAGAGGTGAGCGAGATGCGAGTGATGTCAATGGCGAGGTTGAAGGGGGAACAGTACTGAGCTTGTCGTCGGAAGAAAGTGATGATACACTAGATGCGCTAGGACGCAACAAAGACGTATCATACGAAGCTTCAGGAAGATCATGGACTACCAAGGAGCGAAGAGAAGGAGAAGGGTTGAGAATAGACGACTCATAAGATAAGTTTGTCTCTCTTGCCCATGATGTGCCCTGAATACTCGAACCTGACCGCAAGCTCACCGTTGAAATCGGTAGAGAGCTAGGAGTAGGTGCATCGGACGATGATGAGAGCAGGGATGGTAAACTCGGTACACTTGGCAGGCTGGGAGTCAAAAGAGTAGGCTCCGATGCGACACGCGGAGTGGGATGTAGGCTACGACTACGAATATAAGCGGCTGAGGATCCTTCAAAGTTCGATGGTGCAGGCACCGATCCTGACTCCAGCAAGGAGTCTGTCTCCGGAAGCGGAGGTAAAAGTTCAAATTCAGAGTCAGAACCAAAACGACTTGAAACTAGCAATGACTGGTGCATAGTTGATGGGGTTGGGACATGGACTGACTCAGTAGTTGTAGGCGGAGACGGCATCGAGGGAAGAGACTCCGTGAAAGGTAACGGAATTTCCTCAGACGATACATCAGAAAATGTAGGACGTGGAGAAGGAATGGTCGGGATTTCCGATGGAGATGGTCTTGGAAGAGCCGCTGCGACTGGGATGGGATGAAAAATGCTTCCTTCAGATTCAAAGATACCAACAGAGGATAGTGGTTTGGGTGTCGAAGCCCCAGATCGTTGAACTTCATGTTCAGATATTGGTGGAATCACAGACTCATACTTCTCATACTCCAATTCGAACTCTTCAAGCTGTGGCCTCAAATCTCGTTCTCGGGGTGGTTCCGTCTCTCTTTCAAGCTCAGGTGCAATTATAGGGGCAGGTTGCTTTTCCTCCACTGCCTCTATCTCCTGGGGAAGTCCAGAATCAGAAGGCGACCGAGATTGTGTATACATTTGAAAGGCCGTGTGATATTCGCTGGGAGCCGAGGACTCACTTGCCGTCTTGTAAGTTGTTGACCCACCATCAGCAGTAATAAACTCCGCGTCAGGCAATGAAGGGATGGTAGAGAGAGATTTGAAGGAAGCAGGAGATGAAGGGCCCGAAATCATCTCTTCCGCTGTAAGGTATTCGGAACTTGCCTGTGACGTGGTCCGACGTCTTTCAGGAACTGCCAGAGTATCTTGAATACGAGAGTGGGGAGAAGTGACATGGCGGGCTGGAGGCGTAAGGGTTTCACCATAAGTAAAGGATGATGTTTGTGTCAAGGTCGTTAGGTCAGACGAGGGGCAAATGTCGTAACCAGTCTCTGTGCCACGAGTGAAACTGTTCGAGATACTTTGGGAGGCTGTAATAGACGTATGTGTACCGGTATAACTCGCACTCCCAGGATCATAGCTTACACTTCCGTAACTCAAACTACCAGGGGTGTGGCTTCCGCTGATATTCTCTGACGCACCACTGGGTGTATAACTACTGTTATAACTCCCAGAACCACTCATGGTGTAAGTTCCACTTCCACCGGTAGTTACACTGTCGGTATAACTTTCTATTCCACTTCCAGGACTGTTTCCGCTTCCACTGACCGTGAAGCTTTCAGTATGGCTGCCTGAGGTATAACTTCCGCTCTGTGTAGTTGGTGTATACGTCCCAGTGTGAGAGTTGCTGCCGGAAGTGTAGGTACCCGAATAAATTTCGCTTTCCGGTGTGTAGTCCCCGCTAGTGATAGTATAGGATCCAATATCAGGCGTCAAGGCAGAACTTCCAAGAGTATATGCTTGAGTGACACTGTCAGAAGGAGTGTCAGAAGGCGCCAGCTGTACGTTCTCTTTGTCTGAGCTTTCGACGGTGTACGTCGACGTCCCCGAACGAGAGTTACCACGAACACGACGAGTGACAGCGCGTGTCCTGAAGAGTGTTGAAGCCGAGGTACCAGAAAGGGTGATTGAGTCGTTTTGAGAGCTATTGGAGTAGAGCGTCTGAGAACCAATACCGTCATGAGAGAGTAAAGAAGGACCAGGCTGAGCTGTCGAAGGAGTGAATGAGTCTGAGCGAAGACCAGAAGGGTTATTATAACCAATCTGAGTCACGGTTCCCGTCCCTGTCCCCGCTCCCATACTCGTACCTGCTCCCGTCCATTCTGTTCCAGAAAAATACGTTGACGACACATTCGACCTCATTCGACTGGATGTTGGGGAGAAGAATGCTCCATCAGTCATTTGAGAGTACGGTCTGCTTCTGCTTGCAGTAGTAGTGGGCGGCGTAATGTAAGCATTTTTTCCCTCAGCTGAAGCACTCGACATGCTTGCGGGCGAATACTCGAATATCTTTCGCATGTTTCCTGAGCGCGGGCGTTTCCCACGAGCACGACTCGAAGCCTTGAACTCAGTATCGATGTCTGTCATGGATCCAGATCGCCTCAATGAGTTGCCCCGGCTGGGGGCAATGACTCGGCGGTCACCTGGATAGACATATCCATCATTCTGGATGACTGTATCGTCGACTGTCCCAGAATGGTGGGAAGATACGAAAGAAAGGCGACGGATGAGAGATGAACTTTCTGATCGATAGTCCACGATGTCGGGAAGGGAACTGAGAGGAGGAACAAAGACAGTAGAACGCGAACCAACAGAAGTTGAACTAGCATGACTGTCGATGGTGCGAATAGAAGCAGTCGGGGAACGAGTGAGCTGAGGATCGGATAGTGAAGCCGGGCGGCTCACAGCTTCCCTATTGAAATGTTAATGTAAGACCAGAAACTCCGAGCCTCTAAAATACTCACTGAACACGATTGACCCATTTCTGCCTTTCGCGAAGACTCTCAGCAGCAAGCCTCTCAACACCATCTGCATACATCATGTGGAAGGGAACCAAAATATCCATCAAGGGTTGACCATCTCTCTCTGCGCTCTGAATTCTAGCCGCCACTGTTCCAACGTCGTCTCGTGCACTAGGGTGTGTAGGAGAAGGTGCCGATTGTACAGCCGTGCAGTTCAAAAGATCCAATGCAACTATACCGCGCCCCCCACCTGGTGCGATCCAAGAAAGAAGCAACATACGAAGATAAAGAAGCGCCTGACATCTCTGCCAACGATATGGAGGGGCAGCGTGCACGTTGAGATACCAGAGGAGTCCGATGTAGAGAGGCTAGAGAACGCTGAACACTGAGCTTCCAAAAGAGGAAAAGATTAAAATAGACATACAGCCTCATTACTCTGTGTGTAAGGACTAAACTGTCTAAGGTCAAAGTCGAGAGGCAAAGCTTCATTACGGCCGCTCGTATGACTCACACTATCGCCATTGCCAAAAATATTGCCATTGTTATCATGCTCTGGAGTAATTGTACCACCTGGAGGTCTGAGTCCACCCGATTCACGAAGACGAGCACCCGCACGCTGGACTCGACGGCGTATCCCGTTGAGACCCTCTCTATCCATGTACAATGAATTCGAGTTCGTATCGGAAAGCTTGTCTTCTCCGGAGCGTGAGGCAGGAGCCTTTTCTTTCCATGCCGATACAAGATTTCGTACAGAGGCTAAAGGGGATCGAGGAATGGTTTGAGGTCTTCGTAATGTTGTGCTCGAAGTGGGTGCGAAAGTAGAGCCAGTATCAGTGTAAGACGGGGTGGTCAAAGTGCCGGAGTTCACTCCAGGGACAGTGTCCGTACCAGTTTGTGTATTAGTCAACGTGCGAGTAAGGGTGTCGGAAGGAATGGCTCTCATGTAATCAGATGTCATGGTACGGGAAGAAGGAGTGAGCAGGCTCGGATAGGTGGAACGCATCTCCGTATTTGTGAAAGATCCAGAAAACTTGGAAGGAGAGGAAGGTCGAGAGCCATAGCTCGTGCTTCCATAGTTGTAGCCAGTAGTGGTCGTTGGTAAGGAGCCACCCGAGTGTCCAGGAGTAGAGGGAAATCTCGAATAGCTACCACTCTGGCTCTCAAACTGAGCAATCAATCCTGCAGTACGCCCCGGAGGAGGGAGAGTCCTGTCACCACTTGGGTTACCGGACTGCGTATCCCCTGGAAAGAATGTAGATCTGTGTAGGTCATCAGGAGTGGAATAGATAGGCCTGGGTGAGGCCAAAAATGTTCCGGATGTTGGTCTTGATTCTTCGGTATGTTCTGTGATGCGACTAAGACGAATGCGTGGGTCGGGACTGCGAGTGGCCGGGAGTGTCACATGTGATGGAGATCCCGTATACGTGTCCGTAAAAGTTCCTGACTCAGTGTAAGAATCAGTGTAGGAGCCTCGCGACCACTGGCTTAGCGTGTTTTCAGTATGAGTAATTTCGTCGTCAAGGTGAGTCAAGGTCCTCTCGACCTCGCTAAGTGAGTCGTCATCAGTATATGAGTCGTCATTGTAACGGCGGATTATGGGTTCAGACTCCTCATGGACTGTCGGGGAAAAATAATCAGAAACGTCACCCCCTCATAAAGCTGCGCGAGAACCTGAATGAGTAGTATACGAGTATCTTGAAGGTGAAAGCGAAGTTTGCACATCGGTAGGCGCGAATGTTGAGAATGTTGCTGACCCATAGGTCGGTGTCCACGAGCTTGAAGAGTTGGCGGACATGTTCCTAGAAGATGGCTTACAGATTCAGATTCAGACAATGCACTCAATTCTCGAGTAGACTACTATTCTAGGCCCATTCAACAGATGATGATGTCTAGGGCAGGTTGCACCGCGGACGCGTTGGTGCACGTGACACCGTAATAAGTAGATACTTTGTGAGGTATCACATAATCCAAGTCAGAACAATGGGAGTCCCAGTCAACCCATCAATGATCTCATATAGAATATTGACAAAGGCGATGGAACGAATGTGAAACTCATAGATCAAGACGTTGTTCTTGCATTTTATTTACATAGGGCAGATGCAAGAAAACCAAGATCATGAAAATGAATATTGTTTAAACACTGCTGGTTACAGGACGAACAACCATCTTCCACTATGCACCAGGGTCATTTATTCTGTAGATCGCAGATGAAATGAAAGTCAGAAATAGATAGATTCAACTGGTACTCCAGACACATACTGGAGCGGGCCCTCATCTTTCTACGTTTGCGTCTGAGTCTGCGAGATCTCTTCTTTTTCCACTTCTCTCTCATCCTGCAATTTAGAATCAATAATGAGACGAAAGCAAGGAATAATAATCATGCCTGATGATACAATGAGCGAGCTGAGAGAACGAAGTGAAGAGTAGGGTTGGTATATCGAATAGCCTGTACAGTTCTTAGTCATACTTTCTCATATATTTGATTTCTTCCTCGGCTTTCTAGTTCCCGAAGCAAATAACTATGTCTAGACGCCAAGTTGTCCCAGTTGCCCTGCGTGAAGAGTTTACAGAATATTCGAGTCTCCTTCGTGCACTTAAAACCTCACATTCTCTTGATCTTCTTGTGAATTTGACTGAACCTTACGTAAAAAACCGCGATGGCGAGATTGACAGTGACAACGATGATGACGAGCAACACTCAACTTCTGCCATTGCACGCACAGACGTCCAGGCAGGAATTGGCTCTGGATTTAAACGAAAACATTTGGACACTGAGTCCAAACATTGGAGGGACAGAGATCAGTGGACGCGATGGCCTATTCCAACAAAAGACGTGCCCCTTCCAGATTGGTCACTCCAAGACGAAATACGGGAAATCATAGAACGTGTCCTCTTTTCTGATCAGGAATTTGATTCACCCTCCTTTGATGAGGGAGGTAATGAATATAACGACAATGAGAATAAAAACGACGGCATGGGGGGAGATCCATCAGTGCACACTAGACAAGACCAATCTGGGGCCGATATTATCTTCAGTGATTGTGAAGACGAGAAAGACATGTATGTTCACGGTCTCGTAGAATCAATGACGCCGGTCATACAATGTAAACTCGAATCTCTCTTCGCTTTGATTTCTGCCCACACAATTGCTCGCTCGGATAGCATGCAGAACAGAATTGAACCATTTGATTGGAGGGATTTGCTTAATATACTGGGATCGCCTGCCGCTAGGCATCTTGTCGACGAGACGTGCGTTGTTCCTTGCTCGTTCTTGATTGTTGAGATTGACGGCGGCTGATACCAGGATCCTGCAGAACATAACCACAAGGATGGAACAAATTGAAACGACCTCGGCCTCTGCGTCTAACTCTGAATCTGCTCCTCTGCCCTCCACAGGTTAGTCTGGTTCAACTCTTTTTCCTC
>JAJOHK020001985.1:0-10849 GCA_022457215.2 Leucocoprinus gongylophorus
TGGAAATTGACTAAGCTCTGACTAAGAACCATCTTTTACTTCTTTAGCTAAGACTCTAACTAAGATCAACTAAGATCTTCTCTCACTTTTCTCTAATATTTTGTCATCTGAAATTATGACCACATAACAGACAGTAGGTACAATATATAAGTTAAGGCCAAGGTCATCATCCAAGACCATGTTATATATCTATAAATAAGCTATCAAGCTTAATCTATAACCTAAATACTTTGCCTAATCTTTTATATCTATTTCTAAATAAATTTTCATACTTAATATAACCTCTTTCTGTGCAACTGATCATAGATATCTACTTAAAGCAAGATCTATTCCATTCTAACTTTATCCTCTTGATAGTATCTTGACATCCAGTTATTTTTGTTAAGAAGAAAGATAAATTACTGTACTTTTATATTAATTTCCACAGTCTTAACTATATTACCAAAAAGAATTGTTATCTACTCCTACTAATCTCTAATCTACTAAACTTACTATCACAAAATAAGCTACTCACTAGCTGTGATACTTAAACTTAACAGTGTTTTAGAGGTTCAGTATAAGGAGATAATGATAATAGGTGATAAGTAGTATTAACAGAAATAATTGATGTAAATTGATGAATAATAAATGATATTGTTAAGTCTAAGATCTAATCCTCAGACATAAAGATATATATACAAAAGAGTAATGGTCTGTATGCAAGCTGTTTCTATCACATGATCAAAAATTGTACCTGATAGGAGCTATTATCTGTCATAGCAGCTGTCAGGCTAATTTTAGAAGGTAACTAATTATGTCACTACATTGATATGCTTGTATCTCTATGAATACTTATTATTATGAGATATACCATATATCATCAGAAACAAATTGATGAGCACCTCCCAACACAAGTTTTATTATGCAAATCCATCTAGTCATTCATGAGATATTAGCAAACAAATATTTTATAGTTACTAATAACTTTTAGCTGTTCATAAGATATTAGTAAATAAAGCTTTTACATTTACTGATGGTCTGATATCTTGGTTATTTGTTGTTGCTTTTGTATATTTCACATGTATGTGGATAGCCTTCATTTGGAGCTTTTCAGTGCAACTTAGTTTGTGAAAATCAGTTTACTAGTTGTGGAAATACAAGCTAAATGAAGTTTGTGACACTTACTTTACAAAGCCCAAGTGTATACTAAGGTTATGGATCATTCAAGTGGCCTATAAATACTATTTTACCTTACTAATGGCCCTATAGTCTTCCAATGATTTATGAACAACATATTCTCTAATTTTCTAGATGTTTATGACACAGTCTATCTTGATAATATACTCATTTACTTGAATGATATGTCTGTATACTACTGGAATATCAAAGAGATATTCAAACAATTCTGCAAAACCAGCCTTTATACCAAAACTAAAAAGTACAAGTTTTACTCTGAGTATGTAAAGTATCTGAAATGTATTCTTTCTTTTTCTAGACTTACTATATCCAACAACAAAGTAAAGATTATCCAAGATTAGCCAGGATCCAAGAAAGTCAAGGACATTTAGTTCTTCTTAGATTTTGCAAAATTTTATCTTTTCAACTACTCAATATCAGAGTCAAAGATGGTAAACTTTAATTGTTTTCAATTTCTTTCTCATTTCTATTTTGGGACCTAGGGTTAGGGTTTAATGTGACATGATGTCACATGGTCACAGTTACAGTCACATAGAACATTATAGAAGGATCTGAAAAAAAATGACATTACTATAACATGTTTAACATATGTTAACCTTAAGGCAGATACATAGGCATTTAGGGTAGGCTAATTGTAGTATAGAATGGACTATCAGTCTAGGCATATAAAGTAGACAATCCTGTACAGAGTTTTCTTTTGAGTTCTCTTGTGATCAACCCAATCCAAGGTTGTTTTTCTAACTTAACTCTAGTTTTAAGTTTATAACACTCATATATTATCATTCTACTAATCTGCCTCATACAGAAGAACATTTCTTGGAAGTTTGACAACTTCCACCATAATGCTTTTAACTTTCTGAAGAAAGCAACAGTCCTTCTCTTTTTCTTGCTCCAATTAGCTATAATTGTTAATCTTAATACTCTGTACTGAAACATTTGTTTGATACTTCCTAGTAACTCTACTACTGCAAAACACATCCCTGCAGAAGACTACTGGTCTATGAACTCTGCTAGTCTTCTCCTTCTCAATGATAAAATCTATATACTATTTTCTAACAACCTTTGTATACATGTTCTAGAGTATAATCATAACTATATTCTAGCCAGCTATTTTGGTCAAAACAAAACACTGAAATTAGTTTGCTATGGATATTCTTAGCTAAGCTTCTATGCTGATGTACAACAATTCTGCAAGTCTTGTATCACTTGTATGCAATTCAAATCTTAGCATTACAAGCTTTATAGATTTCTCAAGTAGCTTTCCATCCCCAGATGTTTGTGGAATTCCATTTTCATAAATTATATCAAGAAATTCCCATCATTCTCCAGGTTTGATACTATCCTGACCATTATTAACTGGCTCACTAAGCAGGTGATCTTCATCTCTACTTACAACATCATCACACAGCATTCTATCTCATGTTATCTCTAACCAAAACTTGGAGTTTATATTGAAAATTTTCCATTTATTAGGTACTGCTCTTGACATATGGCTTTACTTTACCCCAGAATACCATCCTAAAGGTTATGGACAAACAGAACACACAAACCAGACTCTGGAGTGGTACCTTATTAGTAAGACAACTAGTCCAAACTTCTGTTACTTACAGAGTTTTCTTACAATAATACTTCCAGTGCTACCACTAGTGTTTTTCTATTCTTTGCTAATAAGGGCTATTATCTGAACATTTTGGTATACTTTAAATATGATAATACTTTCTCCTAAGTCTGCAACTTTTCAGTTAATCTCAATGAATTGCAAAGTATACTCAAGGCTGAAATTACTATAGCTCAATAATAGTGCCATCAAAAGTCTACTGATATACAATATTCCCCTACATATTTCAAAGTAGGTGATAAAATCTTTGTTAAGGCTTAATTCTTTAGGACTATTTGGCTCTCTAAGAAGCTTTCTGAAAAGTATCTCAAACCTTACAAAATCATTTTCCAGTCTAGTATCTTGTTATTTACCCTCTGACTTCTAAAGTCTATACACTCTATAAATCTAGTCTTCCATATCTCAATGCTTGAGCCAGTCACTTTCAATACCTTCTCCAAGAAAACTTCAATACTGGTAATCATTGATGGAAAACCTGAGTATGAAATATTACAGATAATGGACTCCAAAATCAACTGCTGATAGGCTTGTAAGATCCTCCATAAGGTTATTTGACTAGGTTATGAAAATGCTAAAGACAGATTTGAGTAGTTTTCTGCTACTAAACTCATTTATACTATAAACTTGATATTTGATTTCCATATCATAGATTCCATCAAATCCAGTTCTCCTTCTTTGTTTAAATTACACTACTATAAGTTCAAATCTAGCCTCTATGCACTTTTACCAGAGTTTTCCTTAGTAATTTTATCTTTTTCTTATCTAACCCTAGCCTTTATGTACTTTTCATAGTGTTTTCTTAGTAATATTAATAGTAACTACTACTCTAGTAGAAGATGGGAAATGACATTCATACTACCACTACCTTCTCAAGTTCTTTAGGCCTCTCTGTAGACTCTTTTCCATCACTCTCTTTAATTTCTTCCTTCTTACTTTCTCTAGTAGACTTTACTAGTCCCTATTTTATATTAATAGTAGCTTGAAATTTTGCCAACTTGGCTGTATTCTTATTCTGCCCCTCCACCAAGTCCTGGAGAGACTTTATAATCCTGCAGTACTTCCCAACAAACTTCTTGAATATTTTTTCAATAATATTCAGAATTCTACTGTAGGTAAGATTTGCCTTTCTGAATCTACTGGTGTTTTCTTATGTAGGTATATTACTATTTGATAGTAATGCATTTTATACAGGCTAGAAAGTGACTGTAGGAGAAGATAATTTATTAAAATAGTAAATAGATAAAATTATATTATTTATCTGATATGGTGCACTAAGTACTTATACCTAGTATATATGTATCTCTCATAGGTGTTTTCACTACCTATCCTAACCACTTTCTCACTGTGACCCTTCTTTATTTGTTTTTATTTTACTTTCTTCAATAGCTACAGACTGACTCTATCTTCTGAAGAGATCTCAAGAATCTTTTTATACTTTGTCTCCACAATTAGAAGAACCTCCATACTTTCCATTATATTAGTATCTCTTACCAATACATTCATCTGAAGCCTTTTCAACTACTCCTTATACTATTTCTTTATCTCTTCTTCTTCTCACTGCTCCCAAATAGTCTCTTTCTCTATCCTAACCCCTATTACTAATCTTGCTTTTTCAGCTACCATCTTAGCCTGTTGTTTTTATGTGACCTTTTTGAGATGAACTCAGAGCTGTTATTTTTCATTGTGGTGCTATTGTATTTTATTATGCTAACATTTTAGAATCTCTGTGTCAAGTTTTGACATTAAGGAAAATTGAGAGGGGATATAGTAGTAAGAAGAAAGAAGTAAAAAAACTTTCTTCTTTTATATTGACTTAGGCACTATCACAGGTTCTCCAGATAAACTAGATAGGACTTCAAAGACTTAGTTCTAAGAGAGAATACTATTATATACTAAGTTCAACCTAAATAAAAGCCTGTTTTCTGTGGTGATGTTAATAAGTCCAACATCTATTCATAACCTGACCCTTATAACAGTATTATACTCTATACAAACCCTATGAATACTCAGTCTTCTATAATAGAGTTTACTCCTATCCAACTTAGTTTTCTATAGTAGAGTTTTTCTTTCTACTTGGCCTTCTATAGTAGAGTTCCTCTATTCTAAAATCTGTCAGTATTTTACTACTAAAATCTCTGTTTAAGGTTATACTCTGAAAATCCTGAGTTCTTCTTTTATATTACTTATATAAGGACTAGTAGGTATACTATACTTCTCTAGTCTAATAATTGACAAATGACAGTTGAGAAAAAACTCCAATATTCTTTAGCAACATATCATTTATCAGAACTTACTCCTATTGGACTTTACTCCACTTCTAAAGTTGTAATCCTATAGTAGACAGACAGTGTAGTACATAAGCTAAAGCCAAGGTCATTCATAAAAGTCTATAATACTACTGCTCTTTTCACTCTTTCTCTCTCTTGAGCAGAAATTCCTCCAAAAATAAGAACTAGAGGCTAATAAACCTCTATAGCTGATCAAACCAGTAAAATAGTATCTCTCAATAATCTAAAAATATTGCTCTCAAAGAGAAGTAGTCACAGGTAGATAAACTATGATTTCAATCTATTCTTCTATTCTAGACAATCATTCCAATACAGAACTCTAACTCTGAACTCTCTGAGTAATAGGGAACCTAACCCATTTATCAACAACCAAAACCAATCTTTTAGTCCAACATTTCCTAGATACTTTGATCTTTTGTGAATGTTGGCTAGAATCAAAGAGCCCACTCTTAAGCAAGAATCCAATATACCACTATTTTTACCACTATTAGAATCTTTGACATCTTGATTACTAATCTCTCTCTATTCTCATATGGGATTTCATACATAGTATAACTCCAAGTAAACTCTGTAGACTTTTGCTCTCTGATATAGATCACATCTGATAGTAGGCCCACTCTCTGGCCATCTGTTTTATACTTAGATCATTCTTTTGTAGTAGTCTTAGCTATAAAATCAAATTCTAGGATTGTCTAAGCAAGGTTGAGTAGTTTCTTCACTAAATGGTCTATAATAATGTGAATAATACTCAAGTGGCTGCTAGACTTTATCTAGCAACATCTATTAATAATTTTTGCTCTCAGAGTGTTACTTTGTATTTAGATGCTTGTAAAACCTCCTTCAATCATCCTACTGTTCAAGAGCACCATCTTCCGACTCTGAGAGGCAATAATTGCAAACATCTTCAGCCTAGCTATCCTAAGAGTAGTAGTTGGCTTACTGAATTTGACTAGTTAGTTACATTATGTGCTAGGACAGTTAGAGCTATTCTTAACCATACTTTTATTAAAAAGTACAGACAGTATCTTTTTCTTACAGAGTACACCTAGTGTCTATATAGCTATTACCAAATGAAAACATATTAAAATATCTTTGTAAACTGCTCTAGGTTTGCTCATAGTCCCTTGGTTAATTCATTTCTATCAATTGAGAAATTTTTCAAGGAGTACCCAAGTACTTTTGCCTTTTCTCCTCAAGAATAATCTCTCTCTCCTTATGAGCTTCCATGAGTGCTCAATTACTTTGCTTTTCTGTTTTTATAAATGATTTCTCAGTCTCACTTCTCTCAGTTTCTCTTGATTCTATATTCTCTGTATGGTATGTTTATCTAGACTTGGACATATAATTTGTAGATTGGTTATAAGTAACTTTTATTTAGATTTCTCTTTGATTTTTGTTGTTACTAATAGTATTACTTGGTTTATGAATGAGATCTCTATCTTCTAAGGCAAAATTGTAAGCTACTTGTTATAAGTAGTCTACTACAGACTACAATTAAGTACTGTGTAACAAATTGTTGAATAATATATATATATATAGAAAGTTCCAGAAAGTGATATTATATAACATAGTTACTGCATGTTAGCCTTATATGTAACATATGGCCTTTAGGCTAAATTAGATATAACTGAGCACAGACTATTAGCCTAGTATATAAGATAGATACTTTGTTTAGAAACTCTATGTCAGAATTATAAATATGGAATTTGGTTCATTTTTATTTTTCCTTTTATATTCCATTTATTTTTCATTTTATTTTATTTTATTCTTAACTTAGAGTTAGGGTTATAGTATGACCATTTGCTTCTTTCTCTCTTACTACCATCTTGTATAGTAGCGTCCATAAGAGAATTAGCAAATATAATACTTTCTACTACTACTACAGCTTACATTTCTAACAATATGGCTCCAATTCAAGATATCAACATGGTTGTTAACCCCTTAGACAACATTTTTGACATAGGTGACAAGTTTGATGAGGTAAGAAGTCACTTGTTAGTACTAAGTGCACATAGATTCAGGTCACCTTCAATTTCTTCAAGCAAATGCAATGAAGAATACCACATACATGTCAAGAGAGTGTGTAATAGAATGGAAGAGAACAAACCTATTGCCTCTATTGGTAGTATCCAGGTTGAGTATGCATCCCAGGAGAGGAGGAATAGTCAAGTCAGCAAGATGGCTAATAATACTAACAACACGAGTTATCAACATGTTATCAACAAGAACCCAGCCTCAAGTTCACCATCCAGCAACAATATGTTCAATGTGTAGCTAAACTACGATATTAATCAGGCTCTTGACCCAGAGTCTTGGGATGGCAAATTCTATATGATCTTATTGTATAGTTCTATGGAACACTTGGCATTGGACGTCAAGAACATTAAAGATTCCCTTCTTAGAATTGGGAAATACATCAAAGACAAGTCAATTATCAATTGTAATGCTAACAGCATCAAAGATCTAGAAGGTATGGACAAAGTGGTCTAGGAATTTCTCTCTGCCATTTACAACTCACACTGGGACAGTTTTCATGTGGACAACTTCAAGACATTGTTCAGAAACAAGGTAAAATCTAAATTTACCTTGCAGGTCCCCAAAGCTCCAACCAATAACAAAAGTAAGAAGGTTGTCACACCTACTTACATCTCTCCAATTCCTCCACCTATTCCGGCAAAGACTCCTAAGAAGGTCAACGAGATCTCCAATTTCTTCAAGCAAACCGATAGCCTGCAAAAGAAGTCTTATATCCAGGCCTTTTCCAAATCTCAGAAGTTTAATACAATGATGAACACTCTCAAAATCAAAGAGATGTTTCCAAAACTCCAAAACCACAAAATTGACCAGGTTTAAAAGATCATCAATGGAGGTGAAGGCAAACCCAAACCTCAAATTAACATAACCACAAAGAGTCCTTCTCGTAAACAGGTTATTGTTCCTATGAACAAAAAAGCAGCCAATATATACATTAAAGATGTGAGCTTTCATATCAGTACTATTAATCGTATACTTAAAGCCATCAAGTCAAACATTCTAGCTGACTTCATTTGTATTGATGATAAGGAAATTATTATTTCTACTAACAATGTTGCTTCTCCCTCAGATCTACAAGAAATTGAGAAATATGTTAAGAACTCTCTTCTTAATAACAATGATCAAATATCCTTCCCTTAACTCCCCCAATTAAAATCTTACCTCAAGATTGTAGGAGTTCCATTCTTAAATGAATAATTGAACACTTGCATCTCACATAAGGATATTGAAAATATTCTTAAGAAAAACCACATTTTCAACAATATCGTCCTTACCTCAAGGCTAAGAGTCATCAAAGTCTCTCTGAAATCGGATATAGTTATCATCTGGATTGATATATGGGATACTCAAAATGGTTCCAAGGCCAAAACTATTATCAACCAATGATTTAATGTTGGAAGTTTCATTGCTACAGTATATAGTGCCAATATGAACCCAGGTATCCCATAGTGTAAGAAATGTTGGAAGTGAGGTCACACAGCAGGTGTTTGCCACATTCAGGGGGCCAAATGTGTCAAGTGCAATAGGCCTTACCAAACAATCCACCACCAGCATTACACATGGTGCTGCAAAGCTAACAAAAAAACTAATCCTTCTAGATTAGAAATGAAGAAAGACGACCCTTGCCCTCACACATTCAGGTGTTTAAACTGCAAAGGTGATCACCAAGCTGACTCAAATGACTGCCCATTCTGGAAGCACAGGTTCAACAAGAAATAGCATACCAAAGAATATGCTAAGATTCAGGATAACCAGAAAAACTCAACTTATTTAGCTGTGAATGGTAACGTAATATGATTGTGAAAGACTTAAAGTTCTTCCTTCAGAATGTTCACAAGAACAACTTCATTATCAACACCATACTTGAAGTCAATCATAATTTCAACATTATCTTCATTCAAGAACTATCTTGGACAATTATTAGATCTATCCCCTGCTCTGAGAACTGTGAAGGTGTTCCTTTGGTAGAAGTTCCCAACCACCCAAACTGGCTTACCTTTGCTAGAGAATCTGATTTGGTGAATGACTTTCCAAGAGTTGTCATATATGTTAACATCAGACTCTCATCTCTTTATTTTTCTCTTCAAAAAGACATTATTAATCACAAGAACATTCTTCTTGTTTCTTTTTTTAACAATAACAAAAATTTTTGGATCATGAACATTTACTCTGATTCTTCTCATTCTGCTTTAAAGTATCTTAAAGATTCTGAGACTAACATTCAAAACCTCATCATCATGACTGGCAACTTTAATATTTGAGACAGTATCTGGGACCCTTCTTTTCCTCACCATACTTCCATTAGTGATGATCTCATTATCATAGCCAACTCATTCAACTTAGAGTTGTCTGTTCCTACTAATTCTGTCCCTACTAGGTATTCAGACAATGTTGTTGAGTTGAATTTGGTTATTGACCTAATGTTCTTATAAAGTGGTTTGAATGAACTCAATAATCACTCAATTCATCCTGACTGGTGACTCACTTCTGATCATGCCCCCCTCACTGTTTCCATCTCCATTACAGAAGAAAATGTTAATTCATCCAGGTTCTCTATTGCAAAAAACAGTGAAGAGGAAGCTTCATTCATTAAGAACGTCTCATCCATTATCAAGAATCTCAATGTTGCCAACTTATCTGACATAGACAAACTTGAAGAAGTAATCAACATACTTGCTTCAAAAACTGAAAGCACATGGAATAGAAATTCGAAGCTAGTCACCATCACAAGACACTCCAAGAGCTAGTGGACTGATGAATGCAGTCAATCCTTGAGGAATTATAGGACATTAAGAAACATTGAAGACTAGAAGTCATTCAAGAAAACAATCAAAAACACTAAGCAGTCCTTCTTCGATCTCAAAATCCAAGAGATCTCTCACAAAAGATGAGGTCCTTGGGAACTCATGAGCTGGGTCAACAAACACAAGTTACCAGCCATGAAAGCTATCAAATACAACGACCAACCATATCTAACCATTGACAACCTATGGAATGCCCTCCACTCTTTATTCAACACTGCCCTCCATTGTCATGTTGACATTAACATCCTCAATGAAATTGATGACAAACTACTCTCCTCATGGAATTTGTTTTCCAAAGAAGAATTTATGAGAGCCATCACCAACTGCAACAACTCTTTCATACCAGGATTGGACAAGCTGTTGTGGAGCCACCTCAAAACCATACTCAAAGATAATGGATGTTTAAGCAACATCATCAGAATTGCTAAAACTTGTATTAATTTATGTTATAGACTTAAGCCCTTAGGTTTGGACAAAAGAATAAACTCTTGTATAGAAGTAACACAAGAGAACTCAATAGAGATCTCTTTTACAAACTAGTCTACCTTACATACTACTACTGATAGTCTATGCTAACTACTGTGCACCCTACCCTAAACAACCATGTGTAGAACATGAGGTTAACATGTGGTACCCATGTTGTATAATGTTATTTGTTCTAGAACCTTCTACTTTATTCTTCTACATCTTGTGATCAATGTTGTGACCACACCATCAGACTGTGACTGATGTGACAGTGTGACCGGTCACTCCTAACCCCAACCCTTAATGTTCTAAAAATAATAATAATAAATGAAAAATAAATCAAAAGAAAATAAAAATGAGGACGAAAAAATAAAAAGAGATGAAGTCCACTTCTTACAATCTTGACAATCTAGGGTATTGGGCTTCCCACTTCAAAAGATCTATGACAATAGTTATCCCCAAGC
>JAJOHK020001986.1:0-10832 GCA_022457215.2 Leucocoprinus gongylophorus
TGTTCAATGGTGACACACCATTCAGCACTCACTCCCACTCGGACTTCTCTCCTTCATCTGAAGTTGCGACCACGCGGCAGACAGACGGCGCAGCACATAAGCTGAAGCCAAGGTCGTTCCACAAGTCCGCTCATCTCCGAGTACATCCTGCGGACTTCCACCCCGGTGTGAACCGCGCCTGACACAAAACCTTGATAACTCGAGGTTTGGAAGCCAGAGAAATATTGTTGAAAATGTGGTTTTGTTTGAGAATGGTTTCGACGTCAGATGACAAAAGTTTTTCTTGAGAGTTCAAGTGCAGATAGAACGGGATTCCAGTAATTTTTAAGTATGATTTAGACTTGGGAAGTCTTGAATCTTCAACTTGCATTGTGTTGATACTATTGTTGTTTTTGACGTAGTGATCGATAATTGATAAGTCCGATTGCTAGGCAACCTTGTTGGTAACTATAGTGATGCCACAGTTGTCCGAGCAAATATAGTCCACCAGAATGTCTGATTTTGTGCTACGTAATTCTCTGTTGATATTAGCAATATTAAGCGAAGAGTTCTTCATGAACGCAGAAGTATTTTCGCTGCTCATAGGAATGATAATGTGTTTGCGAGATGGATCTTTGGTAGTCATCCTAATGCGAGGCTTGGGATTCGATTGTTCCTTGATGATGTTGCTAACTTGGTCAATTTTGTTAGCATTTAAAGATGGGAACGCTTCCTTGATTTTTAAAACGTCAGAAGTGTTAGTAGGAGATTTTGAGACCTGAGCATAAGTTTTGTTTGTTTGGTTATTTGGTGATTTGTCGATATTGCTGTGCGACAGTTTCTTGGGATGAAAGTATTTGGAGATCATGTTAATCTCCTTCTTTAACTTGGCCAGAAGAGAAGGAAGAGGTGGTGCTTTGCTGATGTTGACAGGAGTCGATTTAGGGAGGTCCTTCTTTTTCAAATTACCGTTAGGAGGAGAAGTACATATAGTGAATTTTGAAGAGATTTTATTCCTAATCGTGTTAGTTTTCTGATCAGTAAATAAAGCATCCCACTTAGACACATAGACTGATGAGATGAAATTCCAAATCGCATCTCCCATACCATCGAAATCACCGAGATCATTAACTTGATTGCCATTGACCTGTTTACCTTGGATATATTTGGCCAAGAAATTGAGTGAAATTTTGATGTTCTTGGCATCAGAGGCGAAGTGCTCGATGGAGCTGTGAAGTGAAATGGGGTGGAAGGAACCACTCCAAAGTTCTGGTTCAGTAGGGGCCTGAGGATCGTAAGGAATCTGAATGTTGATAACATCGTTCTCATGTAAAACGTTCAGAAGGGAAGCCTCATTGTTAACAGCAGGAGGCCTTGTAGTGTCTTGCTGGATAGGCACCTTACCCATCCTCAATGCCTTCTCTTGCTCTGTCTCGTGCGACAGTTCAAGACGTTCAGAATTTGGCTCCTCGATATCAGGGACAACGTCCATGTCCATTCTTTCATGGTAGGGAGTGGAATGACCAGATGAAGCCATAGACGGCTCTCTAGAAGAATTAGCAGAAGGCAAGGGATTTCTCCCTTGAGCCTCAGAATTGGTAGCAGGAAGTTCTCCTGACTAAAAGTCCATCCCTAAGTCCAAATTGTTAAACATAGAAGGTAAGAAAGACTTGGAGTTAGAAGCCATGGTTGAGTTGCTAAAGAGATTTGAAGAAAAAGAGAATTTATTCGCTAACTTTCCAATAGGCACTACCATACAAGATGGTGGTAAGAGGAAAAGAAGCGGCCAGTGATTAGAATTCTTTCTATCTATATTATTCAATTCATAATAATATCCTCACAGATATTGCTAGTTCTTTTAAGCTAAGATTATCTGTTTCAGTCTAACAAGTTTCAACAAAATATGTAAATAATTCTAATGATTCCAACTCTATTATTAACCTAATATTTCTTTGACTGGACTCAAATAAGGTCAATAGATATATCAGTTTATCTGAACCCCAGTATCTTTCTGATTATACTCTATTAATTGTAGATATATTTATTAGCAATGAATTTATTCAAGAAAAGTAAAGAACTATTATTAGGAACTTTTAAGAGAAATTGATAAGCTTACTAATACTTTAGGGAATATTGAGATGACAAACATATCAAGTATTGAATCTTTGGAAAATACATATTATGGTATACTTGGACACTAACATTTTTCTTTTTCTTTTATCTATTTTTCTTGATTTAATATTTCTTTTCTTTTAATTTTAATTTTCTTTTTCTTTTTATTAATTGTTGTGGTAACCACTAGACACAAGGTCCAATGATAACACAAGTGGTAAAGCTCTTAGTTAAGCAATCAAGTGAGAAAAAGCACAAGAGAACTTGACAAGAAGTCTTTGCTAAATTAGAGTCCTATTTATACCATTACAGGTTAGTTCATACTACTACCTCATGTTTACCTCATGTCTTACTCAAGACCATCATGTGACCTGTCATGTGACTGCAATGTCATGTGCCTCTTCATCATCAATAAAAAGAAAAAAAAAAAAATTCAAAAGAAAAGAAATATAAAATCAAGAAAAATAGATAAAAGAAAAAGAAAAATGTTAGTGTCCAAAGTGTTCCATAACATTAATGATGAAGAGGCACATGATGTGAGGTCATAGGCTTAGACTGGGCAAGAGCAGACTAAAAGAATGATGTTAAGAAGTATGTTAACAGCATATCTACCTCATATTGTACACATGGTGCACTCATGGACAATATATAGACTTTAGGATAGGGTTAATTATTAGTAGCACAGACCATCTGTAACTTATATAAATAGGGTAGCAATTTAACAAAGACTTCTTGTCAAGTTCTCTTATGATCCCCATAATAATATCCTACTAAGTGATTTACTACTTGAGATGCTATTAGTCTTTGTGACTGGTGGTTGCCACAACAATACAGTTCAAGAGTATTCAAGAATTGTGAATTTTATATGGTATAAATTCTCTAAGAATATTAATATTACTAAGTGTTCTAAAGTATGGTGAAATAATGAGTATTGTGTCAAACTAAATACTTATTGCTTCTCAAAGTTGCTAAAGGATTGGAAAACATTTAAGAGGGTTGTTAAGAACATCAAATATACTTTCTTTAATGACAAGATTCAAGAAATCACATTGAAAAACAAGAGACTCTGGAACCTTATGAACTAAATCAAGAAACATAAACTTCCAGCCATTGAAACTCTTCAAAATATAGAATGTTCTTATATCAAACTTAACAATTTTTAGCAAACTCTTCATCAGACTTTCAACTCAGCACAAAATTAGCAAGTGAACATATGGTTATTAAACAAAATTCCTTTAAAATCTACAAGAGAATGGCTCAAATTTTCTAAAGAGAAATTTGAGGGTTTTAGTGGTAAAATGGCTTATCCACCAAATGCACCACAATTCTCAAGAAAAATCCATCAAAGGGACCAATCATCTCCAAGGTCTCCTTCTAGTACAATTCAACCCGGCCAAACAGTTTTGCCTGCTCCTGGCCCAAGTATTGTCCCTGCAGACAACAATTCTAACTGGGAGGATGCTCCCACTACTAATCCTACTAATACTATTACAGCTAATAGACCTACATTGTCATGAGACGCTTTGGACATCAGTAATCTTTATTTTCTTTTCTTTTATTTTTCTAACTTTATAAGGATTTCTTTTTCTTTTTATTTTGGATGATGAAGAGGCACGTGACACTGTAGTCACATGACATGTCACATGATGTGATGTTATAGGCCTAGAACATGGTAGAAAGATCTAGAAAATGACATCAGAGTATATGTATATAACATAGTGACCTTGAGGTGAACATAAGGTAGTAGCACAGACTATGAGTACTTTGTATATATAGGACTCTAATTAAGCAGAGACTCCTTGTTGAACTCTTTTGTGAACTTCCCACATTATATCCACTTTGAGATTTACTTACTTGTACTATCATTTGTCATTATAATAAGTGGTTGCTACAACATATATCTTTTACTTGCTCACAGTCAAAACTCTGTCGGAGCAGTAATACTAATGAACAATTGGCCAACTGTTGTAGCAACCACTCGCTGGAATGGCACTTATGATATGCTGATTTCAGCAAAGCTCTTAACTGGCTATCTAGTAGTGAAGATTATAAGAGAACTCAACAAGGAGCTCTTACTACATTGTTATCTTATTTATATAAATTATATGTGGTCTGTGCTACAACAATGTCCTACTTCTATTTTTGCCCTAAAAGTCTTATGTCTATCTCGTGTCTACTCCACAGTGACTGTACAAGACTGTGTATCCTGCCCTAACATTCATGTATGCTACATGTAGTAACAATATAGTGTCCATGCTCTCTAATGTTATTGTCTAGGCTCTTCTAGTCTCATAAACTCTTCTAGACCTTTCTAAGCCTATGACATCATCTCACATGACTTCCAGGTCATGTGCCCTTTCTCTGTTATAGACTAATCATAATACTACTGTCTAAATGCATTACTTAGAATAGATAATGTTGTTAGAGACTCTTAAGAAGCTTTGTAATCTATAACTGAGATAGGAGTAAGTGCTGATTTGGTGTATCACTGTTGAACACCAGAGATTGAGTTCAATAAGAATTATTTTTGTTGATTATCAGACTAGTCAAAATATAATTTACAAATGCAACAGTTTTTTCACTCTAGATCCTAATCAGATCTCTTAGAGACATCTCAAAGTCATTCTAAATAATAATAAGTATCTATCCAATATTATCAACATTGTCAATATGTATATTGATCTTGGTCATTAAACATCACATTTTAAAATGTCTATCTTGATCATCATTTCAAAACTGAATAAAATATCATATAACTCTCTAAAAATGTTGAGGCTGATTATTCTCCTCAATACATTAGGCAAAATCATCAAGAAAGTCATTGGTGAAAGACTTCAATACTAATCCACTACTTCAAACTTTGTTCATCCAAATTAATTGGGCAGACTCAAATAGCAATCAACAACTGATGTAGATGTCATCCTTACTCATCTTATTTGCTCAGATTGGGTCAAAAGCAAAAGTCATAGCTCAATTCTGTCATATCTAAGTCCACCTGTCTGGAAAACTACATCCCCGCGGTGATGCCACCTCTGAACCATACAAGCCTGCCTTCTATAGCAGCCACCTTTCTCGCAACACGTCTCATGGCAGTGCTGCAACCCTCTGGGTATTCCATCTTCCATGACAGAGTTACTCTTGTCAGTATCTCAACACTGAAACTTCTGCTCAGGGCAATAGGGGTTTTACTACTGAAACCCTGAACATCTCCTATAATATCAGTTTGTATATAAAACTAGTAGTTACACTGTAATTCACTAGTCTGATAATTGACAAAGATAATCTCTTATTGAACTCAATCTCCAGTATTCAACAACAACATACCATTCAGCACTCACTTCCACTCAGACTTTCTCTCCTTCATCTGAAGTTGCAACCACGCGGCAGACAGATAGCACAGCACATAAGCTGAAGCCAAGGTCGTTCCACAAGTCCGCTCATCTCCGAGTCTATTCTGTGGACTTCCACCCTGGTGTGAACCGCACCTGACAGTATTATCAGACTTCCAAGTCTGCTGTCGCTTCTCGTAGTTCCGTCTGCAATCCATTCCACTTCACACTTCAAAGTCCAAATGGCTTCCTCTTGCTGTAATTCCTCAACTCTGGTCCCACTGCTTGGGACACCCTTCAACATGATCTTGCGTTTCAGTGACCAGATGGCTTATCCGCCAAATGTGCCACGACACTCAAGATGAATCCATCAGTGAGGCCGTTCATCTCTGAGGTCCCCCTCTAGTACAATCCAACCTGCCTGAACAGTTTCGCCTATCCCTGGCCTAAGTATCGTTCCTGTGGAAAATGATCCTAATTGGAAGGATGCTCCCACTACTAATCCTAATACTAATTTAACAGCTAATAGACCTACTTTCTCTACTCGCTTATGGTCAAAGCCCCGTCGGAGCGATAATACTAACAAACAATTGGCCGAAGTACTCAGCCAACTTGCTAACACTCTCAACACTAATCAGACTTCTAGACCTAACACTAATTCAAGGGGAACTAAAGCCTGCATCCCTAACACTTTCAGTGGCACTGAGCCCAACAAGCTCAATAATTGCCTGTTTCAATGCAGGCTATATTTCTACGCTAATCCAGTGCAATTCGACACAAACATTGCGAAAATCAACTTTGCAATGACCTATCTTACTGGAGTAGCCCAGAACTGGTTTGAGATGGGCCTCAACCAAGAAGACCAGGGCATCCTCCAAGACTGGCTCTCTGACTGGAATTTATTTGTGGACAAACTATGTCGACATTTTGGTCTTTCGGACCCTGTTGGTGAAGCGGCCAACATGTTAGATAATCTCCACATGAAGCCCAGCAATAAGATTTCCACTTACAATGTGGATATTATAGTACAAGAGTGTGGACAGACTTTGGACTAGGGTTAGGGTTAGGACCTTAGATAATTATTAGTCTACAATGGACAAAGGATTAGGAGATAGGCACATGACCTGGAAGTCATGTGATAAGAGTCTAGAGCGGTCTAGAAGGATCGGAAAAAGTCTAGAGTAGGAGTTAGGATTAGGAGATGATGTCAAGGGACAAGGGTTCCTCATGGTGCACACATGGTGTACGCATGTACGACGGAGATGAAGAGGGATGACATAGGACAATAGAGTAGGGCACATGTAAGAAGCATGATGGCTTTATGGAAAACACATGTGGATGAGTAATAGGACATGAGATAGAGGTATGGACTTTAGGGTCGGTTATATAATGTTGTAGCATGGACCAGGACAAGACAGTATATATAGTGGTAGATAGAGTAGGAGCTTCTTATCGAGTTCTTCTTGTGTCAACCCTATACAAGGTTTAGTCTCTTAACCAACCCTAAGGTTTTGAGTCTACAACAGTGGACTTCATGTGCTATGCCTCCCAATTAGGTTGGGGAAATAGTGTTCTGTACCATTGCTATTACCAGGGGCTCCCCAATTGGATCTAGGATCCTATCTCCACCTGGGAACAAGGAAAACCCACCTCGTTCCAGGATATGTATGCCTTAGCAATAACTATCAATCACTGCTACTGGGAAAGAGACTGTGAATGCCACCGTATAAGGTAGGCGGAGAAAGAGGCCCTCAAGTCTCACTTCTGGAAGCAAGGAAAGGCTTCCACCTCCAGTTCTGTCATGGCCTCCCAGAACAAGGCAAATCCGTCTCTAGTGGCCCTGTCTGTCAAGAACCCCTCCTCCAAGCCATCTCCGTCTCCTGCTCCCAAGAAGCAACCTAACACTCCGCAGGTGGACCTCTCTTCCAAGCTGGCCAGCAATGGCAAGTTGACCAGTGACGAGTGCAAGAAGTGTCTCGAAAACAATCTGTGTCTCTATTGCGGTGCAGGAGATCACAAGCTGGACTCCTGTCCCAAGAAGCAGACCATAGTCTCTCCAAAAGGCTGCAGTGCTTCAGCAACTGCTGATACTCCGGCAGCTGCCTCTGAGAAACCCTCGGAAAAATAGAGAGTGATCCCCAGGACTCCACACAGACTGAGGGTCATATTAAACTCCCCTGTGTAGCAACGAGTCTGATTTGACTCAACGCATCCACTCTTTCTGATCCTCATTCACTTTTTGTTTCCATTACTTCTCCCTTGATTCTTGGTCAGGATCACCTTAATAAAATCCTGTTCCAAGCTCTCGTCGACTCCGGGTCTACTCACTGCTTTGTAGACTCTAAATTTATAGATACTCACCCCCTGAAGACATCTGCAACTCCTCTGGTTGCTCTCCACTTGTTTGATGGTTCATCAAACAGCACCATTTCCGAAATTGCCAACTTGTCCATAATTTTTTCTACTGGTGATTGTATGAATCTGGACTTCTATGTCACTCTGCTTGATTCTTCCTGCTCTTTGGTTCTTGGATACAACTGGCTCGCCCGACACAATCCACTGATTGACTGGGTAAATGGGTCAATAAACTTCTGTCCATCTTTGCAGGAAAATCTCGCTCCTTCTCGCATCGCAGCCAACACATCATTGGCATCTCCATTCTTTTTGGACACTCCTTTGCAATCATCAGACTCTGCAGTTTCCATACCTGCATCTAAGACCTCCGTGTCTAACTCTGGGCAACCTAACATCGCTATCATTGGTGCTGCAGCATTCTTGCATACATCAAAACTTCCAGGCTCCCATAATTTCAAACTCTGTCTTCATTCTTCAGACATTCAGGCTAACTCCACAAAACTTGCAGAAACTCCTGATCTCTCCAATGTCCCTTCTGAGTATCACGAATTTGCTGACATTTTCAGCAAAACTAAAGCTGAAGTTCTCCCTCCTCATCATCCTTATGACCTCAAGATCAATCTAGAAGAGGGTGCTCAGCCTCCAGTTGGCCCTATATACTCTCTTTCAGCATCTGAACAAGAGGCTCTGAAGGAATTCATTGAGGAAAATCTCAACACGGGTTTTATCCAACCAACCTCATCTCCATATAGTGCACTGGTCTTATTCGTTAAGAAGAAAGATGGTTCACTGCGCCTTTGTGTCAACTTCTGCAGTCTTAACTGTATCTCCAAAAAGGATCATTATCCACTCCTGCTCATCTCCAATCTACTAGACTCACCTTGCAAAGCTCGGATTTACTCAAAGATAGATCTTTGCCATGCCTACCATTTGGTTCATATCACCGACAGTGATGAATGGAAGACTGCCTTTAGGACACGTTATGGATCATTTGAATGATCTGTAATGCTCTTCAGTCTTACCAATGCTTCTGCAGCTTTTCAGCGATTCATAAACGACATTTTCTCTGACCTTTTGGATGTCTGTGTTGTGATCTATCTAGATGATATACTTATCTACTCGAATAACATGTCTGAGCATCACCAGCATGTGAATGAAGTACTCAAGCATCTCCACAAGACTGGTCTTTATGCCAAAGCAGAGAAATACGAATTCCACTCTAAGTCGGTAGAGTATCTGGGATACATCCTTTCTCCTTCTGGTCTCACCATGTCCGACGACAAGATAAAGATTATTCAAGACTGGCCGGAACCCAAGAAAGTCAAGGATATTCAATCCTTCTTAGGTTTCGCTAACTTTTACTGCTGGTTCATCTTCAACTACTTGGACATTGTCATTCCATTGACATGCCTCACCTGGAAAGACATTCCTTGGAAGTTCGACTCATTCTGTCAAGATGCTTTCAACTCTCTCAAGAAAGCATTTACCTCCGCTCCTATCCTTACTCATTGGATTCCTGATGCTCAACTCATTGTGGAAACCGATGCCTCAGACTATGCTCTTGCTGCAATCTTCTCCATTGTTAACAAAGATAATGAAGTTCATCCAGTTGCCTTTCACTCTCACACTTTCACTGTGGCGGAGTTAAACTACGACACACATGACAAGGAATTGCTGGCTATCTTTGAAGCTTTCAAGATTTGGCGGCACTATTTGGAAGGTCCGGCCTATCCCATCGACATTGTTACAGATCATAAGAACCTTGAGTATTTTTCTACTACCAAGGTATTGACCCAGAGGCAAACGCGGTGGTCCGAGTACCTTTCCCAGTTCAACCTTGTCATCAGGTTCCACCCTGGTCGTCTCAGCACAAAACCAGATACTCTCACTAGACAATGGGATGTCTATCCTAAAGGAAGGAATACTGGCTACGCCACAGTCAACCCTCATAACTTCAAGCCCATCTTCACTCAAGAACAACTTGCAGCCTCCATACGAGCTACGGTCCTTCTTTTCCCTTCTCTCTGCGCAGCTACAGTTGTGGATCTGGACACCCTACATCAAGACATCCTATTGGCTCTTCTTAGTGACCTAATTGCTACAAAATACATCTCCACAGATAGCCAGTGGTCTACGGACCCAAACAGTCTACTCCTTCTTGACAACAGAATTTATGTACCATCTGCTGGTAACCTCTGCACATGCATTCTCCAGTACAATCATGATCACATCCTTGCAGGACACTTTGGTCAAAACAAAACACTGAAATTAGTCCACTAGGGATACTCCTAGCCCAGCCTCTGTGCTGATGTACAACAATTCTGCAAGTTCTATATTACTTGTATGCAATCCAAGCCACAATGTCACAAGCCCTACGGATCCCTCAAACAACTCCCTATCCCTGAATGACCATGGAATTCCATTTCTATGGACTTTATTGAGAAACTTCCGTCATCCTCTGGGTTTAACACTATCTTGGTCATAGTCGACTGGCTCACCAAGCAGGTAATCTTTATCCCTGCCCACGACACCATTACATCCACGGACTTAGCACATCTATTTGTCCTTCATGTGTTTTCCAAGCACGGCATTCCTTCCCATGTCACCTCCGACAGAGGCTTGGAGTTTGTGTCAAACTTCTTTCAATCTTTAGGCACTACTCTCGACATGCAGCTTTATTTCACTTCAGGTTATCATCCCAAAGGTGATGGACAAACCAAACACACGAATCAGACACTCAAGCAATACCTCCATGTATATTGTAACTACCAGCAAGACAACTGGTCCGAACTCCTACCTCTTGCGGAGTTTGCCTACAATAATGCTCCGAGTGCAACTACTGGTGTTTCCCCATTCTTCACTAATAAGGGATATCATCCGAACATCACTGTTCATCCCGAACATGATATTGCTTCCTCCAGAGTCCGTGACTTTGCCATAGACCTCAATGAATTACAGAGTACTCTCAAGACTGAAATCTCCGCGGCCCAACAGCATTATCAGAAATCCACTGATGTGTGACATTCCCCCACTCCTGATTTCAAAGTAGGTGACAAA
>JAJOHK020001987.1:0-10830 GCA_022457215.2 Leucocoprinus gongylophorus
AAACACTAGAAAGCATAACGCTTCATCTCGGTTGCCATCTGCGACGCCAAAGAAGGGGGGACAAGATCAGAATCCGTAACGCTCCTTCCTGATGTTTCAACAACTTCTCCATGGCATACAAATGTCCCCCACTTCTGTTCTCACGATTCTCCCCTGACTTCATATCTAAGAGCCTTCTTGCATGGATTCTGCTGTTTTCTTCGAATACAACTTGAGGAAGGTACCAGAAGTCGATGAAGCATAACTAACAGTTCATCTCCACAGCAGCTTTCCTACCGAGATCATACTTTCTGGTAGTACTCTCAAAATGTTAACTGCCCTTCATCATGAGGCATGATAATGGAAGAACTCAAGATATTAAATGGAATACATTCAGTCATCAAATGATTAAGCGTCTGGTGCATAAATATTAGGAGGGCAAAATAGATGAGGTCGGCAGAGCTTACAGTAAGAGGTACCGACAAGCATCGTCGAGAGGTTCTGTAAATGATCTTCGTCGAAGAGAAGCTGGTCCTTGTGCCAAGTGTCCTGATCATAACTTCGTGAGTAAGTCTGATTAATACTTTGAGAATGTCTGTGCACCTGGTGCGTCTACGAGAATGTCAGACAGTAGAAGCACAATCAATTCAAATGAGACATACCTTTTTGAACTCAGATGCGCACCTCCGGATTGTTGTTGATATTGGTGGTGGATCCGTTGCGTGAGTCGCCAGGACTAGGAGCCCAGCGTCGTGTCATTTAGGGAACTGATTTATCAATAAGTCTCTCCCACCTTCAGTCAGCGGCGGCATCCAAGGTTCCACTGAATAAGGTACACTCTCGATGAGCGCACATAAACCCAAGATCGCGGAATGCAGAGTGCGTAGTGCATCTGCATAACCGGGGTCACGCCTGGGCGGAAGTGTAGATTTGTTGGCCAAAGAAACAAAACGATTCTGTAGTACTGTTCAGATGCGATCATCACGTTTATAGATTTTGAAAGACATACCTTTAACGGGATGATGCTTTGCCGCTGCGAGCAGCGAACGACGCCTGCCAGTGTCTTGGAAGCCATTTCCCTCACTTCGACATTCTCATCAGCAAGACATTCCATTAGCACCTCCATCACGCTGGAGACTCCGTCTTGAGATATGTATAAGAGGTTTCTGTAGAAGAAAACAACCAAAGTCGGCAGAGCCTGAAGCCTTGTACGCCACGACTGGAAGTGTAACCAAAGTTAGCTTGCCTTGGGCCTCGGACAAAGAACAACCACTCACTGTCGTCGACTTAATGGCCGTGGCGAAGTGCGACAAAATTGCTCCCACATATTCTATTGGGGGCGACACGACTGAAAGAATGTGTAGGACAGCAGTGCTGTATGTGTGCAGATCCGAGCTATCATTTAATTCCGACATGCCCAGAATCTCGGGACTACAGAATTTTAGGCTGAATTGGCGGATCAAGTAGTTAAAAGCACGTACAGCATCGGAACGGCATATGGGAAAATCATCGATACCTGAGAACTATGAGCCGAAACCCACAGCCACTCCAACACTAGTTCAAGTCAGGTTCTGAAGGCATCAGCTGGTACAAGATATCGAGAAACCTACGTGTTAAGCCAACTTTATCATACTCGATTTACGGTCAATTTTTGAAGCACAAAAATCGCGAAAATAATTTACCTCCGACTGGCTGACCCGAGGAGGTGGGAGGCGTTGTTCCCTCCATCTCGGCATCTGTTCCAGGATCTTTTCAATGTGTCCCATGTACCGTGTTTTGCTGTCAGATATATAAGTCGAAAAAGGGACTCCGTTCTGAATAAAATTTACCGAATTGAAAGAGGATCTCCACCCAGTTTGCAAGCGCCAAGGAAAGCATGGACTGAAGGATGCCAGGGCTGCCACTGATTCTGCGTGATAGTCCGAAGTATGTGACAAAGTGAGTTTCGAATCTTCAGGTCCAAGTTAGCTGGAGGCGCTGCGAGTCGAAGTTTGCGAACCTACCTCTGCGTAACCCGTATTGGCATTATTCAAAATGATGTTGACATATTTTTCAGCAAGGGGGTTGAAGAAGATACCCGCAGCAGAGGCAAGAATGTCGAGAAGTGAGAGAAATTTCTTCACTAGATGAATAGAGGTGTCAAGTCACTGGAGGCGAGCCACTTCAAAGAATACGAACTCTGGAACGCAGATTCACCAGAGAACTCCAGAGGAAGCGATAAGATCCAATTTGTCAAAAGCTGATAGCGGCGAGGGTCCCGCTCGTCCAAAATCCACTATAGGCAAGACTGAGCTTTGCTTAGGGCGAAGAGCTGGTTGATAACACACTAAGAATAAATTTTCCCAGAATGGCATCGTTTCTGGCTTGATATTATTTAGAATATTGTGAATTATTTTGTCCGTCCGTTGCCACAGTTTCGTTGTCCGGTTCGGCGACCAATGTTTGGAACCTTCCGCAAGTAAATCAGCCAAACTTGGATACCCAGCGGCACAACCTACCACGGATGAGCCCGGCCCAGACCTCTGCACCAGCTCGTTGTTTATATTTGTCTGTATCCAGGAGAAGAGGCTCAATTATGTCGAATATTCTATCAAGATCACATTGAACTAGTATAGTCGCTGCAGTGACAAATTTGTCAGACAAGTCATGAATGAATTCAGTGTTCACTAACCGCAAATTTTAATCATAGAAACATTTTCAGATCGGACATCAAAGCTGCCGGAACTCCTTCCGGTCTCCTGACTCCATAACAAGACGATCTTCTTGAAAACCTGGGGGTGGAATAGGGCAGATTCAAGTACGTCAAGAGCAGGTTGCGACTCAGCATCCCACTCGAAAGGAATGTCGTTATCTGTTATGGGTTTATACCCCTTTACTGTTTGAGACCATGCTAAGAAACCCGTTTGAATTTTGTCAAAATAGTGATCACTGATATAAGATGATCAGAGGACGCCTGGGAGCAGCCAAACCTGAACAAACCCCTCAGAAATCTCGCCAGATATTTGCAATCTATTCATGAAGGTCTCCGGATCGCCTACCTCAACCTCCTCTGCGAGAGGGTGGCGCCATTCTTCGAACCAGAGCTCCTCGTTCGTCTTGGAAAACGTCCTTCTCTTGACATTGATAAGAAGTTGACGCAATGCACTTGATCAATGTCAGCAAAATGATGGGTACGAGACACAAAATGTACACTTGAGCTCTTGTTCGTATCGTCGGCTGCGGACTACAGCACTGATCGATTAAAAATCGAGCAACTTCTGGTGACACAGGGACATCTCTCCGAAGAAAACAAGATAGGAATTTAAGCGACATTTGGACGTAGCGCCACTGTTGAGAAGAATAAATAATGTCGGCATAGGGAAGAGATTCGAAAGACACATACGTGTGTAGTGGGTTTGGTTGCAAACTCTAAAATGCTGGAAATCTATTTCATGAGATTAGCTATATTGTCCCTCACTTGGAATCGGGACCTGTACCGTGCGATGGTAAATTTCATTTCTCTGTTTGAAGCGATATTGGCCTTTGCGCACAGCCTCTTCTAGTAATTCCTGATCAAAGGAATTCTCTGAAAATTCACTTTCAAGGTCGCGTAGGGCTTGATCCACCCGAGGTGTTTCCATACTATAGGCCTCAGAATGAATGTTGGTCTCGTTAATCAAGCTCAGGCAATCATTGGCTACATTGGACACAAGCTTTTGTATCGAAGGCTGACGGTAGGCACATTAGCAGGTACCATACGGCGAGTAACTTTAAGCCACACCTTCTCTTCATTTTGACAACCTAGCAAGGAAAGCAGATATCGTGAATGCAAGTTCTGATCTACACTCATGATCAACACGCTGCATCCATCAACCAGAAAGAAGCCATACCTGCCAGTGCGTATGCAGCTGCATGGAAAAGAGATTCAGTGTATTGTCATGATTAACGTAACCACACTTGCCAATCCCCTTGTTCCACAAGATGTACAAGGCTCCTTTCATACGATCTGGGTCATTTCCCTTTCCTAAAGCATCATACAAAGTAGGCAGGACCAAACGTGTCGATCGAATATAATGCTATTGACACGTCATCAGGTTCATTGCCTCGACTCAGCTCCAATGGGCAGACATACCCCAGACACGTTGTGAAAAACGATCTGTGCTTGACTTGTCATCATTCGTCCGGTGAGCCATAGCCTGAGATCATCAATGGAATGACCAACCTCCGTATACGAGTGTAAAAAGACAGCGACAATTCTGCCAACTCCGCAAGGAGCCTGTCGTCAAGCTCCGACCGGCGACGGTACAGCGAGTGCATGTAAACACGGCCGCTATGGTACACACGTGCACGTTTCACGAAGACCAGTCGCGAAAACTTCTTCTGTCGTGACCATGAGCGAGCCCCACTGAAATGACCAAGGCTTGAGTAATCACCATAAGGTGTAACAATGTCGAATTCGAACTCACTCTCTCGCTTGCGCATAATTCTTCTCAATAGAATCAAAATTGGATCTACTCAAACCATAGCCAAGGAGATAGGTGTCCATGGCCCTGACCACACTGATTACTGCATCGATATGGTCTTCGCCTCCTGTATTCTTTCGTAGTGCTGACGAGGCCTTTTGAATAACTTCACCAAACCGTCTGCGCGCACTCAGAACTCGTTGATAACGGGTATCATCTGGATCAGTTAGGGTAAAGCCAGCTTGAACATCGAGATGGCTGATCACTAGCTCCGGAACTTCTATGGCTGAGTTCAAGCATGAGTTCGGACTTTCTTGGCATTGCTCCTTGTATATGGTGGGAAGCCCTGACCAAGTAGCTCGAACAGCTTGAAGAAATCTGCTATCATGAATACATGGAAGTGCTGCGAGATATTGAGCTCACCGACAGAAGTCATTTCGCGCCACACTGTCCCAGGTTGAAGTGGTTTGAAGTAGAATCTCGACTTTATCGAGGGCAGGCACTGTAATCTTGTCAATGATATCTAGAACAAACGCCACCTCGGCACCAGAAGGAACTATTGGAATCAAATCATATCACTCAGTCAGTCCAACCACTAGAAAACGAACCGTGCCAGTCTATTGATACATCTTCAGCGTCATACACCTTTCCCCATGACAAGTCATGGTTGACCCGGAAATCTAACACAGGAGGTCAACCGTACTCATAACGGGAACCCAAGCGAAGTTAGCTGACATACTTTGATCATTCCACTCGGAGTCATTCACGAAATGTCCGGTCAGAGGATAAACCCCAGCCAAAGTATGTAGCGTTCTACTGATCAACCGACCGGTCCCAGTGTAACCCCGTTCGCTCTTAGTCTTATCCACGAGCAGCGAGAGTAGGCTGATGATGTCATCTTTATGTTTGAGAAGCTATCGTTCTCATAAGTCATGTATAGACCTATTCCTATCACAAAAGACGACTCACTGTTATTCCCCCATGTCCAAAACAACCTCGTAAGATGGTCATATCTAGATATGACATCAATGAACATTCTCTGACAATCTGCAGGACTTACTCCAGTGTAAAGTAGTGTCAGAGGGTACGGCAGTGTGCGCAAATGTTGTCCGTACACTCGAGGCTCCATGACGTAATTCTTCTTCAACTTGAGACTTACAGAAGGGGAGGAATCGCGCCAGAGTTTTCTCGGGCTGAACTCTCGCGAGACAAGCAATGAGCTGACCAAATGCGCGAACAGCATTGGACTTCGCATTTGTGGTTGCATAGTCGAATACCAGATTCAGGACAAGGTCGAACAATTGATCGGATAGGTGAAGACAGACAATGTCTATCATGTTCTTGATAGACCTGAGAACATTTTCCTCTACTTTCCCGCCTGTTGTACCTTTCTTTCCACCCTCCTCTGGCAGATTCTCGTATAACGCCAGAACACGACGGAATAGTGACGCCACCCAATCCGCAAAGGCAGACGTACTATCACGAGCTAACGAGCGTTCTTCTTGCCGACTAAGTTGTGGTATTACACCTATTTCTGTCCCCTCGGGCAGTGGTTCAGCTTCATCAGAATCCATAACTTCTTCGGGAGGAACGTCACCAGACAAGGCGACACCTGTCTGATGGATTGAGAGATCTCCTATTTTGATGTTCTGCACGATTCCAGTAATGAACATGGTAGCGCAGACGGTCTTGATGGGATCATTCTACACAATTATGAGCTTAACACAGATAAAAAGTACTGCAGCGTTCGTCTTCACCAGATCGATACCAGGAATACACAATTCAAGAAGGGGAATTATATGTTTGTGACCCCCAAGCCAAAGGCTCTCCGTCGTCAAAGGATCAGTGACGGAGGAAAGCATTCTAAGGACCGCTGTTGTTCGATGGGTCTCATTCACGACCTCCAATCCATTGTATGCTCTTTCAAGAAGTTCAGGCATGACCAAATTAGGCTCCAAGAAGACTAGTTGTCGAAGACAGCCTTGTGCCAAACCCAGAGAGAGAGGGTCTTTTGCAAACATGGCGAGTAAACAAGGAGTCCGAAGAATTTGAACGAAAGACCGTTGAATTTGAGGCGTTAGTCTGCGGTCCTGGAAGCAAAGTCAGGCGTGAGACTAACGGCGACGAATTCGGGGCATACATGAGGCGTTTTGCAGCTTAATAATTCCTCCTCCTTTACACGCCTGTAAAAGTGGGCAGCCAAGAAATGAACGAAAGTCGTAAGCTTGGAAACACGTTGGTGAGGCTGAAGGAAATGATTTAAAATTATGACACACCAACGCCGACCAGGGCCCAGAGTTCGATGGATGGAAGAAAGATTCGGTGCACGTTATCAATTTGTCAAGGGTATCAAGAGCTTTACATCCGGCCACATAGCCCAGTTGCTTGGGCAGTTGACCACCTTGGGGCCATTCTGGAATCGACTTCCGCACTTCCCCGTCGACTGACATTGAATAAACGAAAACCTTTGCCAATGCACCTGGGGAAGGTGTAAATGCGAAACGGTAATCGATGCATGAAGGCTACTTGCCGATCCTGTTTGGTGTTCTGAGTTGTTCAGGAGGTCGCTCCAATGAACTGTCGGCATGGGAAGCTGTAGAAGAAAGTGTCTGCCACAGTATCCCTTGTCAAATAATCGTTACAGTGTACAAGTATCCAATAAGCACACCTTTAAGGAACCAACTGGTACAGCTACGATGAAGGCCAGCGTCAAGTATGATTTGCACATCTGTAAATCATTGACTCACCCATCATATTCAAACCCTTGCTTGTCAATAAACTCCACTGCTCTGTGGTCCATATGCCGACGTCTTTCCAGGCAGCTGTACCATCGTTACCAAACTCACCCTCGGGACCTGCGACATGATCTCGCGCTAGATCGCCTGCTAGTTCCATAAAATTCTCGTCGATAAATGCTGAGTTGAAGGCCTCCCAGATCTTGAATATGGCTGGGAGATATGTGTCTGGATGCGTCCGTGGAATGAAGGAAGTCATGACATTGACCATGGTCAAGGCCCTCTGGACCCATCATATGAGCAGCAGCTCTAATATGTTGGATCTCAACTTACATCAAAAGTAAAGAGCGGAACAAATGTTTCCAACATGTGAGGTATTTCACATGCTGAAAAATATGGTTGACATTGAACAGCAATGTCCAAGTAATAACTGGCTATGAATTTTCTAACAGGACCTTCAGCAGAGGTAGGCAGCTGAAGTAGAGTAATTTACCCCGAACCACCAAAGAGATCGTATTGCATGACCCTCCATAACGGTTGCCAAGGAAGTTGCAGATCTGAGGTCTCCAACTTGCGTTTTTTTCCGGGTTTGCTGCTACATAACCGAGAGATCATGTCGGCCCAGCATCTCAGAGAAAGATTGTCGATTCCAGGAAGGATGCAGAGCTCATAATAAAACTTGACGAGCTTTGCACGTGTGGATTTAGGCATAGGATATCGCATAAGTAACCAACTGGACATGACTCAGATCAGTAATCTACACATACAATTGATGTTGGAGGTACCATTGGAGCAGACCATCCCAGGCTGTAACTAACTCCCAGTTCTTGGCCTTCGCAGCGATGTACAAACGCGAGATGATAAATTCTAGTTTAGCTTGCATCTCTTCAAGAGATTCACACTCATATGGAATAGAATCTAAGTATGTTTGCAGAGATTTGCATTTTCCTTCTAGCCATGATTGCTCCTGGGAACCTATGGTGGAAACGTCGTCGTCGTCCATGTTTAGATCCGAGCAATAGACTTGGTTGAGCGAATCAGATGATAAGTCAGAAAATAAGGAGGCGAGTACTTGAGCGATGGCCTCCATGGTGGTATGAGACATACACCGGAGACCCAGGGATATATATATGCTTACGATGTGATGACGCGTTCTCGAGTGTGAAAAGGCAGTGAATTCGATCAAACCAATGATAGATAGATGCGAATATTAGAGATCACGTGTTTCTCTTCCCTTTCGGGCTGTCCCAGAACAGGATATGTTAGTTCAATCTCTCGCACGTCTGCTCACTAATAATTGCCGTTACATTGGACGGCGTGTGCCTTCACAAGGATATGCAATCTTCCCGACACATAGGGTCTTGAGGCCCCTACTTTGGGGCGGTGCAGTATCAGCCGCAGTCTCGCTTGGATTTTCTATCCCCACTATCTACTCGGACGCTGGCGTGAAGCCGGCCGAAAAAACGGAAGAAAGCGAGGAGAAAGTCGGTAAGTATGTTCATTGTCTTGAAGGTCAAGCAAGTTCATAGCTACTTTGAATACAAGTCGATCCCGCAACTTCTATTGCTTTCCCTAAGATCGCTCGAGTTCCTGCCAAAGTCCCCATTCCTCCCCTTACTTTGGTCGGCCTCGGCGTCAGGACGGTGTCATTTCTCAAAATCAAAGTATACTCTGTTGCACTGTACGCTGACCTGGAAAACCCCAATCTCCATGTTCGCAATTTGTTTATCCGGCGAGCAACTAGGCCAATCTCACGTTGTTACAGGTGCCTTCAATGCTTACACCCGAGCAGAAAATTGAACATATCATAAAAAATACCGCCTGTGTAGTCAGGATTGGTGGGCACCCTTAACAGATGACCGGAGTCCACTATTATTCACTACCGAATTTCAGTCCCAACTCGTACCACTAGTTTTACTCATTTACGCGATGCTTTTGTGCGCGCCTTGAACATTCGTCTTGTTCAAGCCAATCATAATGGGGAGCTTACGGAGGAACAAGTCGTTCAGGAAGGCTCCCCCATTAGGAAGCTCTCGGGACTATTTCCCAATTCATCTCTGGCAAAGCACACGCCCTTCGACATCTTCCTTACTGCTCCACAAAAAGGAAAACCGCGCACATTGATCTTTCGTGACCTCGGTAGCGTGGAGAGTGATTGGGTAGCAACGAACCTCGTCCTCAATTACTTTGGTCCAGGGTGTCCTAGTCCAGCAGTGAGTGCTCAAAGTATTCTTTTATCCTTGCACTGATACTACTGTATTCTCTAGTTGAAGGACTCTGTAATGAACAATATGATAGACTACAAGAAATAGTCAATATACTTATGCCCCTTTTCTCAATTTGTGAACACTTATCCCACATTGCAGCCGAAAATCACCCGTTCGGTCTCTATACCCCAGATTCTCCAAGGCGTAACCTGATATGAGTAGCATAGCTTCTGAAATCGGTCATGCCCACCGCATTTTCACGCTTAACTCTTGGTATTAGCAAATGGTCTACACTTACCCGGCGGAGTAAGAAGCATGCAACCCGTTATTGTCAGTTTGGAAGAGCAATCATTTACCAATTCTCGAAGTGTTCGCCCAAATGGACTAGCTCTGGTCCAACCCGAGGGTACCAAGGATAACCATCTAGAATTATCACCAATCTACCTGTTAACTCAAGCAATCCTATTTATTTTTCGAGAGTGCGGTTGGCAGTAAAATGAACACTCGTCTGTGGCGTGTTGTTTGTACGCATCCTTAAAATGGCAGGTCCGTTTGTCGTCCACTTGCCAAAGGCATCCATCCCACTGTTACCATGAGTCTACCAAATTTCCTACTTTCAACGCCGTATAAATGTTGTAGAGCTCTTTCACATACAAGATTCTTTTTGAAATCTTCAAGTTACCGAGTCTCAAAATTCGTGACACATAGAGCCAACGTTAATCGACAGTCACCCCTCTCGCAGTCACTTGACACTAGCCGAAGTCGCTCATCAACACGATCCGACTCCGAGTCTATCGGGCCCTTCCATCTCGGGATATCGCAACAAGCATTACATGGTGGCGAAGGGGTGAAGAAGTGGTCGGAACTCAGTACGGGAGGGAAGGGTACGTTCTCAGTCTATTGTGCTAACGTGATATTGGCTCATGCTGTACCTAGTCTTGCGTACAGCTTCACAAACGAAAAATTTGGTCATTATCATTATTGGTGCAGGCTTTGCATCGCTGTTAATATATACCATTACTTCTGAAATGTACTCAAGCAATTCTCCGACGAATCTTTTCAAGGATGCTTGTGAACGTATCAAACGCAACCCAAGAGCACGTCGCCACCATCCCTATGATCCCCAGTTCAACATTGCTAACAATCTGCTGCTGCGTAGGTTCTCAAATACTTAAATGGTCCTCTCTCGTTTCACAATAACCCACCATCACTTATCCGGCCCCGCCACCGAAATCGACATGTTACGTCCCAGATTTTCGTCGATACTCATGGACACGAACACATGATCATGACATTTTATATTGAAGGCCGACCCGAAAGCTCAACATCCTTTCCAGCTGAAATTGGATATTACGAAGCTTTCTCTCATTGGGTACAAGAAAAGGCGGCACATCTACCCGAATTATCCTTAAATGAGACAGCAGCGTGGATCAGGGACGGAGCAGAGAAGTTCTGGGAACGGTCGAA
>JAJOHK020001988.1:0-10829 GCA_022457215.2 Leucocoprinus gongylophorus
ATGAAAGAATACAAGTATCTAGGTTGAAAGCTTGAGCTCTATGTTCACAAATACAAATAAGAGGAGCAATGTAAAGTGCAGAGAGAATAGGAAACAATGCAGAACCTTGCCCCATGCCTACATCTGCGTCACAGGCTCCAGAAAAAAAGGAATTCCAGGAATATTGAGTAGATCTATCTATAAAATAGTCAGAAAAGAAGTCTATAATGTAATTTACAAAACCAAAGTGGCTGAGAATTGAAGTAAGCATGCTATGATTCAAAAAAGAAAAGAATTGTGTGATATCAAATGCAATAATACTTGTTTTAAGACTTTTGGCCCAGCCAGCTTGGACCAAATGAGTCAGAAACACACCAGCATCCTCAGTAGACTGCTGGGCCACACCTCCTAGCTGGTTAGGATGAAGAATGCCATACTTGACAGCATCAAACTGAAGTCGTCTAGCAATCATCTTCTCAATAAGCTTGCCCAATGTATTGAGCAGAATAATAGGCCTAAAGACCTTGGAGATATCATAAACAGGCTTGTTTGGCTTAGGTATAATGATAGAAACCAACTTCTTGAAATGTCTAGGCCAGTGGTGAAGCAATAGACAGGTATTGGCTAGAAAGAGAATGCTTACAGCATAAGTGTTGTTGGATAAGATATGCTTGAGATACTGCCAAGTAATATGGTCAGGACCTAGAGCAGAGACATTAGAGCAGGCCTTAAGTGCTTTCTGCATCTCCAACAGGGAAAACGAAGTTTAGAGCCTCTTTTGTGGAAAACTCTATTGAAACCATAGAAAGTGTTCAGTAGGAAGCTATCTCCCACCTACTAATCCCTTTGTACTGTCATGTCTAGCGGCCTTGTTGCTAGGAGATCTCTCTATTTGGTCTACAGTCTAGTCTGTTTAATGGCCGATGGTAGGCTGAGCCTTTAACTAACAACCTCTCCATTATGGATGTATCTAGGACTAGATCTGATTTAACAGCCTAAGCCTGCCAAGTAGGTTGGCATGGAGTTGCACTTATGCAGTACTCCAGGTGGGTTTTCCTGCATTCTGGTGATTCCAACACTCTAGCTTCAACTTGAGCCTGAACTAGTCATTATTATACTAGCAGACTGACAGTGAATATAGATCTTTCGAGCTAGAGGAGGAAGACTACCCCATTCTGCTATGGCTTAGTTATGGCAGAGGTGCTACTCTCTGTTGTATCTTCTTATTTCCTAGCAGGTGGTTCGCTTATGCCTATAGGTGCGGATTCCCAACCTGTCCAGAGTCATTGTCTTGCCACCTGCCAACCTAGTGAGTGCCCTAGAACAGATCTGAACTAGGAGTTGTTTCTACAGTGTGACTAACTATCTCTAAGTTGTACAATCTAAAGGTGTAGGGTGTCTCTACCAGCTAGATTTATACCAAATGGTGGGCTGAGCCCTTAACCAATTAGCCCCCCAGAATCTGATTCAACTAGGTAGGTTTATGCCAAATGGTAGGCTGAGCCTTTAACCAATCAGCTTCCCAGGATTGGATTGTTATTACTCTTGTTCCCCATCTTATATTGACCTATCCTTTTGGTCCCAGTTATGGGTATTACCAGATATAGTGCTCACAATGAGAACTAGCCTAACTACTTGGCCTCGTAAGATATATAGATTCTGCCCCCTAGAGAGTCTATTACTAGACCTTATATCCTAGCAGCAGTGTAATACTTGCTAGTCCTATGATATACACCAATTATAGGAACCAAGAACCCTAGTGGTTGCTATATGATATTACTACTACATAGTTACAAAGTTAAGATATTTGCACTTGGAGAAAATTAAACCCTCACTCAAGTGCTCTCACCAAGTCTTCAGTGATGGAAACTATTAGGCTACTGGAGCCTTATCTCAATTGTGTATAAACTTATATATTGGTCCACTAATTTCCTTGCCAGTCTCTCTTTAAACACCAAGTCTTTGGTACTTAGTATTACTCTATTTCCCTTCTTCCAATTCTTAGTCTCTTTTCTTCCTCTGTTTGCCTACCTCTTTATGTCTTCTTGCATCTTCTTCAATGCTACCCCTGTTTCCTCATATACTTTCTTCATCCTTTCCACAAACTTCATTGCACTTTCTACCTTTTCTCTCTTTCTTATATCTCTCTCCATTCTCAATTATCTTCCATAGTTTGCTATGAAAGGCAAAACCTTAGTTGCTGTATGAACCTTGTTGTTCACCACAAACTTTGCTGATGCCAACCACTCTGGCCAATCCTTCTGCCTATAATCCATAAAGAACCTTAAGTACTATTCTAACTCTTGGTTTATTTATTCTGTCTGTTTATTGGTCTGTGGGTGGAATGCTGTTAATAGTCTCATTTCTATTTCTAGCATCTTATTCAACTCCTTCATCAATTCTGCTGCAAACTGAAGCCCTCTATCTGACACTACACTCTTTGGCAGCCCATGCAACTTCTATATATTATCTCTAAACAGTCTTGCCAAACCTTCTGCCAATGTTCCCTCTGTTGCTGCCACAAAGTATGTCATTTTTGACAGCCTATTGTAGACTACTAGGATTGCATCTTTCCTAGCTACTACTGTTAGATGTGTCCATAGTTTTTCTGGTATCTTACTAAGTTTTAACTTTTCTGCTAACTTCTCTATCCTATTCTTTATCCTTTAACACAGATCGCACTCTTCTACATATCTTCCCACCTCTCTCATTACTCCTAGCCACCAATAATTCCTAGTAACCAGTTCTACTATCTTCTACCTTCCTCCATGTCCTGCTGCCACCAGATTATCTCTACCCTCAGCTCCTTATTCTTTGGTACATACACCTTTTCTTCCTTTAACACTAAATCTCCTTCTATTTGCCACTAATCCCCTTATAACTCCTTTACCTTTGCCTTCTTCATCTTCTTTACTACTCTAACTACATCTTTGTCCTTACTTCTAGTTTTTTTATTTTTTCTAATATTTCTACTTTAGGTTCTTCTATCACTACTTCTTATAAACTATGAATCCAATTATCTTTAATAAATACTTTGTTCTCATTGTCTTTATCTACTCTTACTTTCCAATCTGGTTACCTACTAAGTCTATTTACTTTTCCCATCTTCGTTCTGGGAATATGCTTGAGTGTAAAATCAAATCTAGATAAATACAAAGCCCATTAGGCTTGTTTCTGATTTAATTTTGTGCCTTCATAAAATATTCCAAGTTATTGTGATCCATTTAAATCTCAAACTTGAAATATGTGTCTTTCAGCAAATGTCTCCAGTTTTCTAATTCCCTTACAATTACCAGCATTTCCTTGTCATGAATTTTGTAATTCTTCTTGGTTTCATTCAAGGATTTTGAGAGAAATGTCACTAGCCTCTATAATCCATCCTTACACTCCATTAACAATACTTCTTCCATCATAAAATCTGATGTATCTACTTCCATTCACATTTTCTTGTCTAAGTCTGGCACTGCTAGTGTTATGAACTAAAGTTTTTAGAGTCAGACAATAGAACAACTCTTATATTAAGTAATACAAGAGAACTTGATAGAGAACTCTTCTACAAACTAATCTATCTTATATAGTTCTACAGATAGTCCATACTAACTACTGTGCACCCTACCCTAAACAACCATGTGTAGTCCATGAGGCTAATATGTGGTGTTTATGTTGTATGACATCATCTGTTCTTGAATCTTTTACTGAATTCTCCCAAGTCTTGTGATCTGTCTTATGACTATGCCATCAGGTTGTGACTGATGTGATGGCGTGACCAATCTGCCCTAACCCTAGTTGTTCTAAAAATAGAAAATAGAAAAATAAAACAGAATAAAAAATAAAAATGAAAAGTAAAATAGAGAAAAACTAAGTCCACTGTTTGTGAACTTGACAGCTAGTACCAGTTCTCTTATAAACCATACCTTCAGTTTTCTAAATACCTCTTCCTGCTTTTCTGTCCAATTCCACTTCTGATCTTTTTTCACCAGGTTATGTAAAGGCCTAGCTATGGATATGAAGCCCTCAATGAATTAGCAATAATAATTTGCCAATTCCAAGAATTTTTGTACCTTCTTAGCACATTTTAGTATTGGCCAATCTAGTATCCCTTTCATCTTTTTCTTCTCCATTTTAATTCTTTTGGGTCCTATCACTACTCCTAAAAATCCTATCTCTCGTACCTTCTACTTGCATTTTTCTGGCTTCATATATAAGTCATTCTCTTCTAGCCTTCTTATGACTTCTGCCACAATTTTATCATGTCCATTCTCTGTCTCCATTTCATTATCTATAAAAGCAGTCACTTTTCCTGTATTGATAAAATCTCTCAGCAACTTATTTATCATTGTTTGAAACATTGCTGGCAAGTTGGTCAGCCCAAAGAACATTACTGTTAGTTCAAAGGATCCCTCTGGTGTGGTAAATACCACCTTCCACTCATTTTTCTTCTTTATCCTTATGCTATTATATCCCCACCTAAGATCTATTTTTGTGAAGACCTTCTTTGTTCCAGTGTTCTCTAGGATGTCTGATATTAGAGGGAGTAGAATAATTGTTCTTTATCATCCACTTGTTCAAATACTTATAGTCTTATACCATCTATTTCTTTCCATTCTTTTTCTCTACAAAGAATACCGGCACTGTTTGTAGTGACTTTGATGGCTGAATATATTCCTTCCTCAGCTGTTCTTTTATAAACTTCCTAATCTCCTCTCTTTCTCCTTTTAACAATAGGTACATCTTCTCTTTTCTTGGTATAAATTCTTCCTTCACTTTTATTGTATGGTCCTATACTTTTCTTGTCGGTATCCTCTCAGACTGTTTCTTTTCAAAGATCTTTATCCATTGGTGAAACTTTTCTGGCACCAACTTCCTTGTTTCTATCTCTGACCTTGCTACTTCCCTCTCCTCATCCTAAATTTCCCATTCCTCTGCTATTCTTTTTATCTTTACCATTTTCCTCCTCTTTTCCCACTCTTCCTATTTTCTCTCTACTTCTTCTTTTGCCTCTTCTTCTCTTTGCTTCTGCTATTCCAACTTCCCCTGTTTTGGTCTCCACTGCTTCCCATATTCTTCTGGACATCTTATCATCTTTACCCCCCCTATTTTCTAATCAATCTCAGGGTTATAGTGGGCTAGCCATGGTATCCCCAAAATTACTGTCCATTTTTGCCTCCTAATGACATTGATTTCCATCCTTTTTCTATATCTCTGATAGTAGATATTCACTTCTACCATATATTCTATTGGCTCCTTCTTGTTAAGTAAGCCATTCATATTCCTCACATGCATTAGTCTTTCTAATTTCTTCAACTTGAATCCTTGCTTTTGGGCAAACTCAGAACTCATTACTAGCTTTGTTGCTCTACTGTCCAGTAACGCCTCCACCGTTATTCCTTCTTGTATATCTATCTTTTCTAATCCAATTTTTACTATTATCTCCCTCAATAATCTTTCTTCTGTCTTTCTTACTTTTTTCCTAATTCCCTCTGATTCTGATATACTAGCATTTATTCTTGTAGCTAATACATTAAATCTATTATGAGAATCTAGTCAAGGGACTTTAGATTCTCTTCTTCTTTTAAATGATTCAAGTGTTCATGATTTCCCTCAATATTCCATCCCCCATATTCCAACCTTCTTCTATCTATTACCCTTCCCCTTCCTTGATTTCTACAATAATAGGCCATATATCTAAATTCTCTACAGGCATAGCAATTCTTCCCCCTATCTACTTCTATAATATAGGGGTTTCTTCTTAAAGAAGTTCTTACTTCCTGTTTCTATTCCCTCACCATCATTACATTAGTTCTTTCTACTCCCTCCATTGGAGCAGGTTCTATTGTTGCCTACTGAGAAGGCAAATGCCTTCTCTGCTACACTAAGAGTTGTGGCAATATCTGTTGTTGCCCTTGTCTAAGAGCTCCTCCTGTTTGTTCCTTCTTCCCTTTCAATCTTTCTTTCTTCTACTTACTCTTCTTCCAATTTCTATCGAGGGCCATTGGCCTCTTATACCATTGCTCAATAGAGCCCAGTTGGTTCTCAGCTTTCATTAGCCTCCTCCTAATCATCCTATTTATTCATCTTTTGAACTTTTTTACCAATGGTCTCCCCTCATACCTACTTCCTTTTGCCACTCTCTTGAACTCTTGTACAAACTCTTTCATAGTCTTTCCCCTTTGCTCTAATTTCCTTAGCTTTGCTGTTTTTACCAACTTCTCTTCTCCTCCCCCAAATTCTTTCTTTGTTTCTGCCAAGAATTCCCCTACTGTCTCAAATTCCAGTTCTCCTGCTTCCAGTTTCTCCAGCACATTTTTCTTCTATAAGTCAGCTAATTCTCCTTGTATGTAGAACAATACCTATTGGACTTGTTCTTTTAATGAAGCTTTTTTCATCTTTATCCTAATATATAACCTGCATGCCATCATGAACCCTGAGACCTTTGATGAGATCCTATCAAACATCTGGGGTTTTACTACCTCTATACTTATTGCTCCTCCTCTCCTTACTGCTACTTGCTTGGATAATGTTGTGATTTGTTCTTGAAGCTGCCTTATAATAGCGGAATAATTGGGCTGACTTATTTTGTAGGGTAGTGGTGGTGATGATGATAATGGGATAAGGGGTAGCGGGGTAGGCAGTGACTGTTCTTATATCAAAAGGACTGATCCTGCATTAGACTCAGTTTCTGACCCATATTCCAAAGCAAAAGAAATCATGGTAGGTGATAGCAAGCACTCTTCTTGTCCTGCCTACACTGTCTACTAACTACTTTACCTACTGACTACTGCTCTAAAGAAAAATGTATACAATTTTGGTCTAAGAAGACCGTTCTACTTTAGACAGCTGTTTTAAGAACAAACTGTTGTTCTTTTGTATAGACAGACTACAAGAGAGTCTGTAACACAAGGCTAATAAAAGAAGATGTAAAGAATATGTCTATACAAGGTGTTACATCTGAAATGCACCAGTAGGCTTTGATACAAACAAATGGTCTAGCTTCCTCTGCCTGACTAGTGTGCCCTTTGAGTCTAGGGTCTAGCTATTTCTTCTGGACTAGGAGGTGGTATTACTCCTTGATCAAGGATGAAAAGGAGTAAGAGAAAGAGGTATAAAAGAGCTAGTGTTAAGTAGTCTTGGAACAGAAATTGAGTTCTAATATTATAACTTAGAGTTGGATTATAAGGTAACCTTATATTGGATAATACAAGAGAACTCAATAGAAAGTTCTTTACAAAGTAGTCTACCTTATATACCTATCTACATGGTCCATGCTAGCTACTGTGTGTCCTACCCTAATGTACCATATATAAGACATGAGGCCAACATGTGGTGTACATGTTATATGATATCACTTCTTCTAGAACTTTCTATATCCTTCTATGCATTAATGTGACTTGTGACTGTCACTGTCACCATATCATGTGATGAAGTGATATCATCACTAATCCTAGCCTTAAGTTCTAAAAATAGAAAAATGAAAATAAATCAAATGAAAATGAAAATAAGAATAAGAAAATAGAAAGAAGCTAAGTCCACTTTCTGCAATCTTGACACCAATGAGAGTAGTCTTTGAGTATGTCTGGTACAACTAACATACTCTATATTTATTCACAGAATGTTTGGAAGAACTATGTGCTAATTAACAGTCTTCTGGAGTCCCAGAAAGACTTGTATGATATTCTATTCATTTAGGAACCTTCTTGGAATTTTATTTGATTTGCACCTTCTACTTCAAACCCTGGTGGCTAGGAGGTTGTTGGTACTCCTATTTACCCAGAATAGACCCAGGTGGTCTGATTTCTACAGAACTCTGAGCAAATGTATAAAGTTATGTGTTTTATTCATTCTAGACTGTCCAGGCTTTGCTTTGCTCTCAGGAGAGACATAGTTGACCACAGGGACATCCAGCTTCTGTTCTTTTTCAATAGGGGCAGATGCCAGTTTCTCATGAATGTCTACTTAGATGACTTTTATATAGCAGTTGGTTTCCTGTCTAGAGAAGCTCTGAACATCTCTAACTTGGTGTATATAAGTGGAGACTTTAACATTAGAAATGCTGAATGAGATCTTTCTGTTTTATCGCATTCTGCTGCTGGCCAGTCTCTGAAAGATCTGGCAGACTCCTACAGCCTTGTGTGCTCCCTTCCAGTGCTTTCTGTCCCTATCCACTACTCAGACATTAGTAGTCATGCTAACTTTGTCATTGACCTTATTTTCTTAGGCATAAACTGTACTTAGGTTATCCATTGCATTGAGCCTGATCTTCAGACCATGCTCCTCTTATAGTTGACCTCCTTATCACTTCAGAAAATATCCAGGTACATAGGAAAGTTCTAAAACAAAACAGTGAAGAAAAAGTGGCTTTTCTACTCTCTGTAAGTGAAGAGCTCTCTCAACTCAACTTTTCTGCTCTAGACTCTGTTACTAGTCTTGACATACTCTCTAAGGTGATCTCTAGACTCTTTACTGACTGCTAGGCTACTTATGCCAAGAAAATTACTGTTACCTCTTGCTCTAAAAAGCAGTGAACAATGAGTATAGAACTGTACTGGAGACTTATAGGTGAACTAGAGAACAGTCAGACTGGTCCTCTTTTTGTTCTACTACTAGACAGGCCAAAAGGCAATTTTTTGACAATAGAACTGCTAAAATAGTGTCTACTAACAAATATCCCTGGAATCTTATAAGCTGGGTCAAACAGTGAAAGTTACCTGTAGTAGAGGCCATCTGCTTTCAAGGCCAACCCTATAACAATCTTTCTGACTTGTGGAAAGCACTCCACCAGTCCTACAATACTGTAGCTAATTGTTCTGTTAATCTCTAGCCAGGCCACTTACTTCTGGATGCCCTTTTCACTGTTGGAGATACAGGAAGTACTCAAAGCCTGCTCTAATGTCTCTACCTCAGATTCTGACCATATTACTTGACAGTATCTCAAGGTTATCTTAGCCAACAACACTTATGCTATAAGCATTCTCTTCTTAGCCAATACCTGTCTATCACTTTACTACTGGCCTAGACACTTCAAGGAGTTGGTCTCTATGATTATACCCAAGCTAGGCAAGCCTGCTTATAATACTCACAAGGCCTTTAGGCCTATTGTCCTGCTTAACACTCTGGGCAAGCTTATTGAAAAGATGGTTGCTAGACGACTTCAGTTTGATACTATCAAGTATGGCATCCTTTATCCTAACCAACTAGGAAGTGTGGCCCAATGGTCTACTGAAGATGCTGGTGTGTTTCTGACTTATTTAGTACAAGTTGGCTAGGCTAAGAGTCTTAAAACAAGTGTTATTGCTTTTGATATTGCTCAATTCTTCTCTTCTTTGAATCATAGTATGCTTACTTCAATTCTCAGATACTTTTGTTTTGCAAAATGTATTGTAGACTTTTTTTTTTCATTCATTAATTTATTACATAGTTCTCAATTGCAGTCTATGGCAGACTATTTACAACAAGTAGTCTACAGTTTTGGAGGCCTCAAAAGATAGAAACCTCTCTTATAGGCAGATAAAGATGTTATTACAGTCAGAAGAGATCATTAATGAAATCTAGACAAATGTTGCTTGTAACCAACCTACTAATTATGTGTCCAAGTCCAGAGAAATGTTGTAGCAACCACTCACCGGAATGGCACTCGTAGTTTGCTTACTTCAGCAAAGCTTTTAACTGACTATCTCGTAGTGGGAATTACAAGAGAACTCGACAAGGAGCCCTCACTGTATTGATCCTCTATTTATATTACAGGCTCTTAGTCTGTGCTACAATAATATTACTCCTGTCCTAATGTCCATGTATCGTCCTCATGTCCTATTACTCATCCACATGTGTCTACCTTAAAGCCACCATGCTTCCTATATATGCCCTGACGTCATACCTTTAATCTCCACTATACATGTGCATACCATGAGGAATCCATGTCCCTTGATGTCACTCCTAACCCTAACTCTGATTTAGACTCCTCTCGATCCTTCTAGACCCTATGTCCTTCCAGACTGCTCTAGACTCTGTCACATGACTTCCAGGTCATGTGCTTTCCATCCGTTGTAGACTAATAATATACTACTGTCCTATTTCTGTCCTAACTCTAACCCTACCTAAAGTCTGTCTGCACTCTCATACTATAACAAGGAACCTATTATACTGAAAAAACAGAGTCAAAAAAAACTATCTACAGAGTCAGAAAAGCAAAATACTTGAGCACTCATGGGGGTTTAGAGGAAGATGGGGGTTGTTCTTGAGGAAAGAAGGCAAATGTACTTGGATACTCCTTCAAAAAGTCAACAAAGTTCTTAATCAATAGAGATATGTCAATTAAGAGACTATAGGTAAACCTGGGGCAGTTCACAAAAATGTATTGTCATATTTTCACCTAACAGTGGCCATACAAACACTGAGTGTACTCTGCAGAAAAAGAGTACTATCTATACTCTCCAATGAGAGTATGGTTAAGAATGGCTCTAGTCACTCTGATATATAATATGATTGACTGACTAATATGAGGAAGCTAGTTACCATCTTTGGAGTAGCTAGGTTGGAAGATTCATTGATTCCTGTCTCTGAGAGGGAGAAAATGTTGATCTTGGACAGTGGGATGATTAAACAATGTTTTCTAGATGTCTAGGCAAGAAATAATGCTTTTTAAGTATAGAAAATCAATGGAAGTTGCTAGATGAAGTCCAGTAGCCACTCTAGTGTTAGTTACATCATTGTAGACCAGTTGGTGAGAGGATCACTCAGTCTTGCTTGGGCAGTCCCAAAAATCAATCTTATAGCTACAGTCTTAGGAAAAGAATAACCTAAGTACAGAGCAGACAACTAAAGAGTAGGCTTGTTCAAAGTGTACTAAGAAGTCT
>JAJOHK020001989.1:0-10829 GCA_022457215.2 Leucocoprinus gongylophorus
TTCAGAGAAGGAGTCTATGATGAGGTCTCAGTTGGGAGAACATCTAGCTAAATGCAAGGGTTTGTATCAGTCTGCTAGTGTGAGTGGATTCGGTGAGTTTATTGCTCTTGCTGCCAAAAATAATGTCGTTATCATACGTGGGAGTGACAACCACCAACAAGTAAAATTAAAGAACTCGAAGTAGTTTGTGTAGAACTAACAACTGAGTACTTAATGTTTTTTGATCAAAATTTTTATTCCAATGTTTAATTATAGCCCTATCATAAAAACCATTTCGAGATTATATATCTTCTTTAATAAATGAGCCTTGTGTTAGTTCTGAATACTTATCTGTTTCTGTAAAACTCTTTTATTATAGATGATATATCTGTATTTCTTTATCTAATGACTTGGACTTGTTTTCTAGACTTTTTGTCACTATATTGCTAGGAGTTAGTGTTTTCATAGTTATTTCCTGCCTAACTGCTGTCTTATATACCAGTACTTATATTAAGTTGATACTTTAAGCAGAAATTGATAATTATTGCATGGAAGAGACAAAGAAGACTTATTTATGACATTGCTTCTTTCTCTCTTACCACTATCTTGTATAGTAGTGCTCATAAGAGAATTAGTGAATACATGGAATCCTACTGCATCTAAAGAAACCAAAATCAACTCAATGGTCCAAAACAATTCAAACATGGACATGGACATCAATATACCCAGAGGAAGGTCTGCTTCTTCTAGTACTGACAGCTCTAGAGCATTATCAGTGCATTCAGACCTGTCTTCTATTCCCTACCATAAAAGGGTGAAAGTCCAAAGCAACAAATTAACTTGAGACAAACAAGTAGATCTCAATGAGAGGAAGGATTTCTCCTTATCATATGCTACCCCCAAGGTAGGGGAAAACAAACTGGCTAATAAGATTACAGACCACACCCCCAAGAATGGGGAACAACATTCAAACATTGAGGTTTTAATCCCAAATAACATACCTATTCCACAAGGTGAGGGTGCAACTATAAATAACATAAACATGTATACTCCACGAGATCTTAAAACAACTATTATTCCATATAAGGACAATTAACCAGTAGAACTGAATTCTTGAAATAAAGAAGCCTACTCTCTTTCAATCTTTTGTAAAAAATTTAAAAACAACACAGAAAATGATATTCCAGTACTTAAAGGTTTTGGCCAGGCTATCTAGTTATTTATTTCTTCTATTTATGAAACAGAGTAGGATTCACTAAAAACTGACAATTGCAATAGAATATTTAGGCAAAATATTGCTTCAAAATTCATTCCAAAGACCACCAACAATAAACTTAACAAAAGGGTTGACTCAACTATCAAGGAAAAACAAGCAGAAGTTGTAAAAATTCCTTCTTCCATCCTGCCTAAGCTATCTAAAGAAACCTTGGAAAAATCAGGATTCTTCAAAAATAAAAATACAAAATTGAAGGAGAATACTAGTTTCAAAGATAAACAGTCATACACTCAAACATCTGCTCCAAAGATAGAGGGAATTTTGAAGCTTAAATTTTTTTTCCCCAATCTATTAGCAAAGAAAATTGAAAATATTCACAATATGATCAATGGTTCTGGAAAAATGAAACCCAAAATCAATATGACAACTAAAGAAGTCTCTAGAAGACAGATTATTGTTCTTATAAGCAATGATAACAAATTGAAATATATGACTTTGTCTAATTCACACATTACTAATTTAATCAAGAATACCAAATCAAATATCATAGCAGACTTTGTTTGATCTGATCAGCATGGTCTTATTATGACCATTAACAAGGTTGCTTTATTATTGGACCTCTATACCATATAAAACTATATTAAAAATGCTGACAATATAAATGCAAACAACATTTTGACTTCTCAACTCCCCCAGTCCAAATCCTATTCAAAAATAATAGGTATTCCTTATTTGATGGAAAATACTAATATGTTTATCAATTCTAGTGTGATTGAGACTATTTTAAAAAACACATACATATTTAATAATATATTTCTCACTTCCAAACCACAGGTCATTAAAATGTTATCTAAATTGGATATAGTAATTGTATGGTTGAACATATAGAACATCTAAAGTGAAAGTAAAGCTAAATGCTTGATCAATAGGTGTTTCAATGTAGGAAGCTTCTTTATAATAGTATAAGAAGCAAATATGAACTCCAGTGTCCTTCAGTACAAGAATTAATTGCTAGAAGTGGAAACATACTACTTTTGCTTGCCAAATTCAGAGTTCTCAATATATCAAATGCAATAGTTTATATAAGACCAAACATCACTGTCATTTTGCTTAGTACTGTAAAGCAAACTTTAAGACCAATCCTCCATATCTTGAGACTAAACAAAGTAAGCTTTGCTCTCATACTTTCAAGTGTTTAAACTGTAAAGATGATTATCAAGCTAATTCAAACTTATGCTCTTTCTGGAAATATTGTTTCAATAAAGAGTAGCATATAAAGAAATATAATAAACTTTGGAAAACTAGGAACAAGTCAATTTACTCAAGTGTGAGTGGAAAACAAGCATAATTTTAAAAAATATGATTATATTTGCAAAATGTTTGAAAGAACAAATTCTTGATAGATTATATTCTTGAAACCTACAAAGATTTTGACATTCTTTTCATTTAGGAATCTTCTTAGTTATTTATTCATTCTATTTCAAGTTCCTACAATAAAGATAGAGACAAATAGGTGTTTCAAATTATCTAAACTGGATTACTTTTCTCAGTTTGCCAAATAATAGTGACAATCATTTCTGAGTCATTTTGTACATTAACATATGTCTCTTCTATATGAGATTTTCTCTGAGAAAAGATATTTTCAATTATAAAGAAATTTGTTACTTTTCTTTTTTCAATAGTAGTTTTATTTTCTTCATGATTAATGTTTATTTTAACAATCATTATTCAGCTTTAAAGTATTTTAAGGATACTAAAGTGAACCTTTAAAATATCTTAATTATAGCTAGTGATTTTAACATTAGAGATAATAGCTGGAACCTATTTTATTCTTTCTATTCAATCTATAGTAATATTTTACTTGAGATTGTAGACTCTTTTAATCTCTGTTTATCTTCTAATAACCAACAGATTCTTACTTAATTCTCTAACAATGCTAACAATACAAACTGGGTCATCAATTTATTCTTTTTATAATCTTATTCTAATAAACTTAACAAGCATATTATATATTCTAAGCTTCAATTTCTCTCAGATTACACCCTATTAACTGTCAATATCTCCATTGATGAAGAGTTTATCCAAGAAAGAATTGAAACAACAACAATTATAAACAATGATGTACTAAAAATATTATTCAAAGTTATATAAGAATATTAAAATTGATATGACACAAATACTCAAGAATTATCAAGATTACAAGATAAACCAAAGACTGATAAAATAAAGAATAATAAATGAAACTCAGAAGTTATAAGTCCTCAAGGTTGATTGAAGACTGGTGTATATTTAGAAAGACTATCAAAAAGACTAAGAGAAGTTTTGTTTACAATAAAATTATAAAAATTGCTTTTAAAAACCAATGATCCTAGAATTTTATAAACTAGATCAAGAAGTATAATCTTCTGGCCATTGAAGCTCTCCAATTCAATAAATAGCTATGTATCAAAATTAATGACCTCTGGTAGGCTCTTTACTAGGCTTATAACTTAGTTCAAGACTGACAAATTAACTCTGAAATTTTAAACAAAATTCTATTAAAATATACTTTTACTTAGCTACTCTTCTTCAATAAAGAATTTAAGAAAGCAATTGACAAATATAGCAATTTGTCAACTCCTAAACCAAATTGTATTTTATAGAAACACTTTAAGGTTATAGTCATTAACAAGAAGTGTCTTAAAAATATTATCAACATTGCTAATATATATATTGGCCATTAGTACTGGTCTACTTATTTTAAGGAGTTGACTTCAATTATTATTCCAAAGCTCAATAAAGTATTATATAACTTACCAAAGATATTCTGTTCCATTATCTTATTGAATATACTTGGAAAACTTATTGAAAAAGTCATTAGTGAACATTTCCAATTTTATTTGATTTTAAACAATTTCATCTATCCTAATTAATTAAGAGAAATCAAATAATAGTCTATTATAAATATAGCTACCTTTCTTACTTATTTAGTTTGATCAGAGTGGGTTAAGAACTTACAAATGAGTATGTTTGCTTTTGACATTGTGCAATTCTTTTTGTTATTGAATCATTAGCTCTTATCCATTATTCTAAATAAAGCTAGTTTTGATTTAAAATTTTCATTCTTTTTCTCTAATTATCTAATTGGTAAAAAAACTAAATATTTGTGAAACAGTTTTACTTTATACTTTTTCTATATAAATATAGATATAGGACAAGAGTTTGTTCTTTCTCTAATTATTTTTATATTTTATTTGTCTTTTCTTTTTTATATTTTTGAAAAAAAAACTAAAAATCTAAATATTCTGGTTTCATTTCTCTTTTTTATAGATGATAAACTTTTTATTTCTCAAGAGAAGTCTTTTGAAAAAACAAGCTCAGTTTTTTTTTTCAATAGTTATAATATTATCTTCTCCTTATTCAAACAGTTCAGCTTAGTTATTGAGTATGGGAAATCTGAAGTCTTTTATTTTTCCAGATTCTATAGTATCTTTGATTTATTCATTGATTTCAGCTAATTTAGAGGTCTTATTCTCAAATCTAAGAATATTTGAAAATATCTTGATTTTATTTTTGACAGCATATCAAGTTCTATACCAACAAAGCTTTGTCAACAGTCAAATATATGAAAATATTTGAAAATTCTACTTGAGATCTTCTCTTTTACCAGAAATGTCTTTTTTATAAAACTTGTATACTCTCTACTTTATTATATAGGTTCCCTCTATAATAATATAATAAAGTACTACTCTTATATCTTTTCAAGAAACTTAGAAAAATATAGTGTAGAGTAGTCTTGTAGATTTTAGAAGTATTTTGAATCTTTTCCACTCTAGGAATCAATTCACTGAACAAATTGTAGAGATAAATGCTCTAAATCTGCTCATTTTTACAATCTTAATGATATTATTGTTAATATTTTATTGTGTTCCAATTTGATTGTTGTTGTTTCTTGTTCTTCAACAAACACTCATTGAACTTAGTTAAATTCTAGGATTGTCCAAGTGATAGCAACTAGCCTCTCTATACCTTAGTTGATAAAGAAATAACAAAATTCAATCTCACTCCACTACTTTTATATAAAATATCTTGGAATTTTGATAAGAAGTAGAAATGTAATAACATCATAAGAAATTGGCAAATAACTTTTCAAACATTGGATTTCAAAGAAAGATACTTTCTCAATCTCTTAAAAGACAACCTCTGATCTGTAGTATTTTTATATACTAAGGGAGGTTTGTGAATCAAATATTTTGGATATTCAAATTTATTATGTGTGAGAGCTACAAGAGTAATTAATAATTATGCTCTAATAGGAAAATATTGTCTTTGCTTCTTCTTTAGAGAAAACTTTAGTTGTTTATATGGATTGTATTTAATTGAAATCAGATATTACATTCTTTATAACTGCAGAAGGTTTAATAATTATTAGAGCCCAATAAGAGATACAATTAGCCAGTTTGTCTTCTTTCTTGGATATAATCTAAATACTTTTTTCTTTGGAGAAGATATTATATGACAAAGTGGACTTTTTGCTTAGTTTGTAGAATACTAATGTATTTAATTTAATTTTCTCTTCTTTTTCTTTTTCTTTATTTTCTACTTTCCTATTGTTTTGGTCTTATATAATATAGTTATCACAGACTACTTTTGTACCATATATAATAAATTGAGTATAAAAACTTATTGTTATATACTAATCTAGCTCTTATCAATAGATTAATATAACTAAGTGTGATGGTGACCTTGGCTTAAATTATACTAACTTTTTAATATAAGAGAGAATAATAAATAAGTAAGATAACTATTAATATTTTGTTAAAATTTGTTGTCATAATATTAAATATAGTTCTTGTTCTAGGTAAAAGTTTATGATTAGTCATATAAAAAAGTAGATTAAACATAATACTTATCCAAGAATAAATATGTAAGAACAACCTTAGTATATAAAATAGTATAAGAACTGAGGCATACATTATGTTATATAGTAAGCTATATAACAAAGTGATATCAAATAATGTCCATAAAATTGACAAGTAAAATATAAGATCTAGCACAAATAAAGAAGTCTAAATAATCTTCAAAATCTCAGTAAGATACAAGTATTAGAAACAATGTTGCTACTTTTATTACATATATCTATTTATACTTCAATTTTATTAAGAAAACTCTGCATCATGCTGTTAGCATTATCTTCTCTGAGGCCAAACTCTTTGCTATTAAGTATAATATTAACCAAGTCATCCAAATCTCTGAGGTCTTTTGTATTATAGTCATTACTGACTCAATCTATGTAGTAAATCAAAGATTTGATTTAACTATCCATTCTTATCAACAACAATTGATTACTATTTCCAAAGATCTTTAACTATAGTAATTGATGTAAAATTTCACTTTAAGCTTAATATAATACTATTACTTATTTTATCTTGTTCATACTACTAAGCTCTCTATTACAAAACTTACTTTTAGTAAGTAATCATCAGTTGTTTATACTATATTATGCTACTATGTATTCTATTCTTCTAATAGGTTATGGGCTCTAGTTGCTTTAATCTCTAGTTAGTGCTTTTTTAGGCTGCTTTTTATTAATAAGAAGAATTTAACTGACTTTACTAGTAAGCTGATATCTTGTCACTTTTAAACCTGTTGTGAATTAAGCTAATTTCTGAATTACTCCATGTCTATAGGATTTCTTTGTATATATACTAATAGCTTATTACTAGTTAGATTAAATATTTATATTCTAGCTAGCTATATTTACTTTCTAATCTATGCTAATTATATTTTTTGATAATAATAACCAACTTCATTTTTATTCTTTTCAAACTCACTAACTCTGTTAACTATTTTTTTGGAAAATTTATGTTAAATTAACTCTTACTCTTATTATTTATCTTGGGACTATCTTTACTGCTGAAAATATACTAAATGTTTTATTACTTTCTTAAGCCACTAATATAAATGAGGTAGCTAAAAGAAACTTTCTAAACTTTCAAGCTCTAGCTATTCTTAATTCTACTTTACAAGATAATTTGTTGATATATAGCTAATTTAACACTAAGGCTTTTTAGACTTATTTGTAAACCTTTATAAGAATACTTAGTTCAGTATCAGTTTTTACTACATTGCTTCTTTTTCTCTTACCACCATCTTGCATGGTAGCACTTATTGGAAATATAGCAAATAAATTCCTTTTTTCTTCAACTGCCAACTCTTCAACCACAAATAACTTACCTGACTTTGACTTCTCTTTACCGACCATGTTCCCTGAAAATCACATGGAGATGGACCTTCCTACAGGATTTGTTTCTGTAAACAGCTTTGAAGTAAGAGAAAGAACTCTCTCTACTGAAAAGAATCATTCTAGAGACTCCTCGATGTCTTCTACTGTGTCTTCTGTCACGTATCACAAAAGACAAACTATTAATAATGGCATGGACATCAACAGCAAACCCACTATCAAATCTCTAGCTTTGTCCTATGAGATAAATCAGAAGAATGCAATATATCTCAACAAGGTGACTGAGAATTTAGGTAACACAAGACCACCATATGGAAACAATGAAGCCTTCTCTAGCAAACCAGAATGTGCTGGCCATGTTGATCAAGGTGAACGACAATATCGTGGTGCAGCTAACATGGACAATGATAATAATATCATCAACATACAATTACCCTATGATCCCAATGTGCCCACTGAACTGGAGCTTTGGAGTGGAAGTTTCCATCTGATATCACTCCATGGATCAATCGAACAAATTGTATTGGATACGAAAAGCATCAAAGACTCGCTCAACTTTATAGCGAGATATATTTCAAATAAAAAGGTAAACTCTGGCAAGGCTAATGACTTAAAGGACTTCAACAGCATGAGTGATTCAATTTGGAATTTCATTTCTACAGTTTACTAAGCTAACTGGGACTCTCTTAGTACTGATAATAGCTCCAAGTTGCTTAGGGAGAAAATTTCATCCAAATTTACACCAAGAATTGTTCTGACCACTTCCAAAAACAAGGAGTAGGCAAAACCAGCTCCTATCACTATTAATAAGAATCCCCCTCTACCTCCTCTTCCAGCCAAATCTAAGAAGGAAGTAAATGCCAACTCCAAATACTTTTAGAGCAAGAAATCTTTGGCCGAAAGCAAGAACAAGAACAGTAACAATAGCCCTGCCAGGTCATATGCTCAGGCCACCAAATCCAATACCAACACATCAAAGGTTTTCAAAATCAAGAAAACTTTCCCAGCTCTTAACACAAAGAAGATTGACCAAGTCAACAGCATTGTTAATGGTATCTCAAAACCCAAACTGAGAATCCAAATGATGACTAAGGGATCCTCAAGAAAATAGGTAATCATCACTATAAGCAAAGAGAACATTAATGCCTTCATACAAAATTCATCTATGCATGTGGCTAACATTAACAAACAACTATGCAATGCAAAATTGGAAGTCCTTGTTGATTACATTTGTTCTGAACACTTAGGTGTCATTATTATCACTAGTAAAGTTTCCAAACAGTCTGACCTACTAATTATTGATTAGTATGTCAAAAACTTGAACGATATCAATGTCTTACAAGTTGAAGAACCTCGTCTCCCAAAGTCAAAGTCGTACCTCAAGATTACAGATATCCTATTCTACCCTCACACCAATTCTTAAGAGCAACTTATGTCTGACAATATTAAAATGATTCTCAAGCAGAATCAAATATTTGACAATATTTCTTTAGCATCCAAACCAAGAGTGATCAAGGTTTCTCCCAAATCTGTCATATCTATAATATGGATAGACATTTGGGACATCCAAAGTGGTAAAAATGCTAAAATACTAATCAATAGATGCTTCAATGTTGGAAAGTATATCATGACCATTCAGAGAGCTAACATGAATCCAGGTGTTCTGTAATACAAGAATTTCTGGAAATGGGGCCATGCAACTTTCTCATGCAGAATCCAAGAATCAAAATGCATCAAATGTAATGGTCCTCACAAGTTTGAAAACCATTGTGAATTTGGATGGTATTGTAAGGCTAATGACAAGATCAACCCTCCGAGGATGGAAACGAAGAAAGACAACCCATGTCCTCATACTTTCAAATACTCAAACTGTTGAGGAGATCACCAAGCTGATTTTAACTAATATCTGTTTTGGAGATATAGATTTAACAGGGAGTGGCATTAAAGAAAATATACTGAGATCCATGAAAACAGATCCAAGTGGATTCGTTCTGAGATGAATGGTGAACACCAACAATGATTGTGAAGAAACTCAAAATTCTTTTGCAAAATGTTTGCAAGAACTTCTTAATCATCAACACCCTCCTTGAGACACAAAACCAATTTGACATCATATTAATTCAAGAACCTCCTTGGTCTGAAATTTGTAAAATTCCTAGCTCCTCTGATTGCGAAGGAGAACCTCTCATGGGAACTAATCACCATCCTAACTGGATTTCATTTGCTAGAATTTCATCAGAAAATTGAACATGCCTAGAGTCATCACATACATCAATACCTGACTTTCTTCTCTTCATTTTTTGTTTTGCAGAGACATTATTAATCACAGGATATTAGCCTCATTTCATTTCTCAACAATAACATTTGTTATTACATTATGAATGTTTACTTGGATTCGTCGCATTCAGCCTTAAAGTATCTCAAGGATACTGAGGTTAACATCAACAATGTTCTTCTCATAACAGGAGACTTTAATATTAGAGACAGTTTATGAGATCCATCTTTTCCTTTTCACTCTTCTATCTGTGATGATTTAATTATTATAGCTGATTCATTCAATTTCGTTCTGTCAACTCCAACTAACCCCTGCCCAACTAGATATTCTGACATGGCTGGAGAGTCTAACTCAACAATCAACCTCATATTTCTTCGTTATGGGTTGTCCGAACTCAATTATCATTCTATATATTTGGAGAATCATTTGTCCTCTGATTATGCTCCTCTTTCCATTGACATCTCCATATTTGAAGAAGTCATCCTCACTTCAAAACTTTTGATTCCTCCTAAAAGCGACTAGGAAACTGCCTTTATCAAAGAAATCATTTTGAACTTCAAGAACTTGGACATGTCCAATATTGGGAATAAGGAAAAATTGGAATATATAGTTAATCAACTTGGGGTAATTATTGACCAAGCTTGGATGAAAAACGCCAAGAAATTGAGAGCTTCCAAACACTCCAAGCAGTAGTGGACTAAAGAATGCAGCCATTCTCTTAACATCTATAGATTGACTAGAAGTCTTGAAAATTGGAAGAACTTCAAGAAGGTGGTTAAGAACGTCAAAAAAGACTTTTTTGATGCTAAAATCCAAGAAGTTGCTAACAAAAGTCATGGACCTTGGGAACTAATAAATTAGATTAGCAGATACAAGCTTCTAGCCATCAAAGCCATCAAATACGATTGCAAACCAACTTCGTAATGATATTCTTTCTCCAAGGAAGAGTTCAAGTAAGTAATCAACAAGTGCAATGACTCATCAGCGCTGGGGCCTGACAAATTAATATTGTTATGAATCAAAGCTCAAAGAGTTAAGCAATGAAACAACTCTTGTATTGAGTAACACAAGAGAACTCGATAGAGTTCCAAGTACAGAGTAGTCTACCTTATATACTACTCCCCATGGTCCGTGCT
>JAJOHK020001990.1:0-10826 GCA_022457215.2 Leucocoprinus gongylophorus
TTTACCTTTATCTTTGCTTTCTTCTTTTGGAACTGAGTTGTTTGAAAATTTCCTGTTAAATTGCACAGAAATACATTGCCTGAAATATTTCTGTTTCTTGTTAGCTGCTAATTTATCCCAGCCAGATTTATAAATGGCTGAGAGGAAGTTCCATGCCATAAAGCCAAATTCTGAAAAATTTGAGGAATATCCTCAGCAGTCTTATCTTCTAATTTGTGTTGTCTAACAAAGGCTGCAATTCTGTGAAGTAAGCACATTATGTTTTTGGCATTACCTTCCAAGTATTTATTCATACTAAATATAGAGATAGAACAGAAATTACTGTTCCATAACTGAGAATCTGCAGGCTGATTGACAGCATATGAAATGACTATTGGTTTGAGTAGTGTTTATGTTATTAGACACCACCTCATGGAGAACATGAGTAGGTTCTATGCTGGATTAGTAGAATTGTTCTCTCCCTCCTTAATAGTCACATAGGAGAGAGAAGAGTCCTGAGACCTTTTGTCTTCAACTTGATCTGCTCATGCCAGGCTACTAGCTAGAGCTTGAACTCTGTTCACATAGGCCATGAATGACATGGAAGATTCCCTAGAACTGTTAGGGCTGGCAGAAGTCAACCTACCTCTATGTATATCTGTTTCAATATCCATTGGTATTGTTGTAGGTGGTATTCTTGAGTTGCTATTCTTGAGTTGCTTGGAATGTCTGTAGTAAAACGACACAATGTATTCGCTAAATCTCTATTGGGTGCTATCATACAAGATGGTAGTATGAGAGAAAGAAGCGATCCTGATAACCGATGGTTCTGGACCTTGAGAAATGACCGTGTTATTAATAACCGTAGATTGTTCACCGGCACAAAGGTGAGCCGGTACTGCCTGTCCTTGAGGGGTACACGTGTTGTTAACATGAGGGATCAAACGCAAACGCTTCGACTACTGGCCCCATGTTAGTAGTCTCATTCGTACCTTCCCTTACCGTTGCATAAGAAAGGGCAGGACCAGAACTTTGAAGGTCTCATCCTCTACTTGTTCGGCCCATGTAGGGCAGTTGGCTAATGCTTGAACTCTATCAGCATATGCCACGGATGAAGCGTTAGAGTCCATTGACGACTCTCTAGACCTGTTAGGGTTAGCATGAGTTCATGTGTGTCCTCGGGGTCTTGGAAATTGGTGGATATTCTTTTTGAATCCTTTTAGCCTATCGGAGGGTGATCTCACACGATTATTTCTATATCGTGTGAAGGGCAATTTGCAATGACTCATTTTTGGATTCTTTGCCTGGGATCACCAGATCGAGGGACGAAACACCAGATCGAGGGACACCATTGGCTGTTTCATTCTGAATATCTGACCTATGGCAGCATTTTTTCACTTGAGCTTTTGCCGCCGTTATAGTTAATGTCGCAGGAGGCCGGTATATATAGACGGTTCAAGAACTTGAATTCGCCTTTGGATTGTGCTGCCAATGCTAAGAATCAGCCGCCTTGCTGTCAATTTTGCCTTCGTTGTAGCCTCCCGTTTAGCTGCAGCCAGTAGTGGTTGGCACTTTGTACAAAACGGAACCTCCGGTATCGTTGCACTGGAATCAATCATTATTTCTGACAATTTGGCTATCTTTTTCGATCGGGCGACCAACGATCCTCTCCAAGTCAACGGCCACACGGCGTGGGGATCGCTCTACAACCTAGAGACGAACACTGCATCACCTCTCGACCTCATAACGGATAGTTTTTGTGCCTCCGGAGGGTTTCTGAGCAATGGAACAATGGTTAGTCTTCGTATTCTTTTTCCATTGCCTGGATATGGCCTCACCAGCCATAGGTCAGCGTTGGTGGCAACATCCCTGTCATTCCACAAGCATACGACGGTCGAATGGGAATCCGAATTTGGGAGCCTTGTGATGATCCCAATGGGATAGGTTGCTCATTATTTGAAGACCCAGAGACTTTGCACCTGGCGGAAACCCGCTGGTACCCCTCAAGTCTAAGAATTTTTGATGGCTCTCTGGTAAATTCAATTCATCAAACTTTGGACTCGAGAGTTGAAATGAATGACATAGATGATTCTGGGCGGAATACACGAAGGGACCTCCTTTTACAACACCGATCCTGTCAATAGTTTTGAGTTCTTCCCATCCAAGGACGGTGGGATCCCAAGACCCTCTGACTTCCTTGCTCTCACAGTACCCACCAACCTTTTCCCTCGGTAAATTTTATAATATGGATAAACTCAACTCACAACATTCTTATATCCTGCTTTAAAGTGCCTTGGCTCTTCCTGATGGAAAGATCTTTGTAGCAGCTAACAATCGATCGATGATTTACGATATTGAGGAGAATACTGAAGTAAGACTACCTGACATTCCGAATAATGTTCGGGTTACCAATCCTTTTGACGGAACTGCGACGCTCCTTCCTTTGTATCCTCCGGATTACATACCTGAAGTCCTCATCTGTGGTGGTACCACTACAAGCGATCAGGTACCCGCTGAACAGCTCTCATCTCAGGACCCGGCTTCTGACCAGTGCATTCGTATGACCCTGACGTCGGAAGGTATCAGAAAAGGTTGGGAGATCGAGAAAATGCTTGAGCCTAGGATGATGGCGGAGATGATACTTATGCCGAATGGAGAAGTCGTGATCATTAATGGTGCACAGACTGGATATGCTTCATTTGCGAGTGTGAGAGATCCTGTTGGAAATAATTCAAATTCTGATCATCCTGCGTATGTTTTTTCGATGCACTGCACGACTTGATTTGATGGATTGAGCGACGTCAGGTTTACGCCCTCTATTTATACCCCTGATGCCCCTCACGGACAACGTATTAGCAATAAAGGAATGCCATCCACTGAAATTGCTCGACTTTATCACTCAACGGTTACACTGACTCAACGGGGGTAAGTGGCACAACACTTTCTATATGATTCGGCTCTCGAAAGCCTTGCTCGAAAGCCCAGGATCTCATTTATAAGTCCAGGAATCTCATGCTTGCTGGGTCTAATCCCAACGGTGACGTAGTCAATGGAACAAAATACCACAGGTATGGAGTTGAATGGTGATTCCGATTCATGCTCATGGTGTTCGTAGCGAATTCCGTGTAGAATATCTAAACCCTCCGTACATGACCATGGAGAGGCCTCGGATCTCTAATGTACCGAAGAATATTGCCTTCAACTCCAAGTTCCATGTCGAAGTAGTCATTCCCCCTGGACTTGAGAATGGCAACATTCAAGGTACATGAATCCCAAATATCACATGGATTCTTTGTACTCAGCACTCATAGTTGCACTGATGGACTTGGGATTCTCCACGCATGCTTTCCATTCAAGTTCACGACTGGTCTTTATGCAAGCGGAGCTCTCCCAAGACGGAAAGAGTTTATCAATTACCAGCCCTCCAAATAATCGTGTCTTTCCTCCTGGTCCAGGTGAGCTTTCATATCTTCCAGGGTAATCACCTATTTATTGAATCGATGTCCGCGCAGCCTATATATTCCTGACAATTGATGATGCTACGAGTCTCGGAGCGAGGGTCATGGTAGGAAATGGCGCCTCACCACCTGTTAAGGACCAAGGTGTCAAAATCTAACTCAAGAGTTATCGGACAACTATATTACATATCGAACAATAAGTAGCTACAACACAGTTGTTATCGTTCGTCTAGAACACGCAGACTCAGTCTTCTGGAAATAATGATTCCACGGTAGCTGATGACTAGAATGGTATTCAACCTGAATCAACTATTGATTCACCACTTCTGCCTTCCTCTCCAGCACCTTCGTCAGTGACTATCACTGCTACCACCTTCCTCTCGTGATTATTCTCCCTCTCCACCACCATTGCCGCCAGCAATAAAGTTCTGTATGGGCCAAATCATCAATTTTGTCTTTATCTCTAATAAACATAATGCCATAACATGGTGGGATGAATGCAGAAGTGATAGACATTTCAAAAGTATCAAAGACCTTCTGTTAATTACTTCTCCAGACTTAGGTGCTATTAGTCTCTGTCATGTCAAAAAGTTTGACCTTCTGTAATAGACCAGTTTTACACTCCACTCCTGCAACATTGATAAATTCTATATCTACTTAGTTTTCTAAGATAATCATGCTTAGATACTCAATTTGTATTCCATTAACCTTGTACTTTGGATAAAGAAACAACTTATGCTTAGCTAAGACTTTCTAAACTTTTTGAGCAGCTTTGTCATATGCAAGTCCACCCATCTGGAAATTACATCCCCATGGTGATATTATCTCCTAATTATACAAGCCTGCCTTCCACAGTGGCCACCTTTCTTGCAACATGCCTCAAAGTAGTGCTGCAGCTATCTGGGTATTCTGTCTTCCATGGCAGAGATATTCCTATTCAACTCAGTCTTCTATGACAGAGTTACTCCTGTCAGTGTCTCAACACTGAAACCTCTGCTTGGAGTAATAGAGGCTTTACCACTGAAACCCTGAGCATCTCCTATAATATCTATTTGTATATAAGACTAGTAGTTACACTGTGATTCACTAGTCTGACAATCGATGAAGATAACTCTTATTGAACTCGATTCCCAGTGTTCAAACAGTGACACACCAAATTAGCACTCACTCTCATCTTGGACTTCTTCCTATCATCTGAAGTTGTGACCATGTGGCAGACAGATAGTGCAGCATATAAGCTGAAGCTAAGGTCATTCCACAAGTCCACACATCTCTGAGTCTATTTTGTGGACTTCCACCCTGGTGTGAACTGTGTCTGACAAGCTTAGTGGTATTCTTTTAAGATTTAGGTAAAGTTGTCTCACACTTTGTTCAGCTCACAAACTCTAGTCTTACCTCAAACTCCACTCTGTATATTTGATATGCTTGAACCTCTCTCAGCCACCTGTAATCATGCCTAGAAATATGGATATATCTGCTTTCTCTTGAGAAAGAAAGAAATATAGTGATTCAAGATGAATAAGCAAATATATTTGAAAGTTACTAGGACTGAAAGAAAAGAAACTAAGTAGATAGAACAACAAGACTTACTGAGGACATACTCAGGACTGGAAGAAAAGAAACTGGTTTTAGTACAGTCTAGCTTTGAAATAAATACTGACTGTTTGAGTATGTACCTATTTATATAGTAATGAAGATAAGTTGGATATAACTAAAAACTATAAGAAAAATAATAGAAGTGTGGAATGACAGCATATAAAATAAAGGATTAATAAGGAGTGATAACAAGGTGGAAATAAAGAAGTGAGTAAGCATAGCACATACTTCAATATCTCTTCTGTATGTTAAATATGGATTATTATATCAAACCTATACTTCAATCATAGTAATACACTTAGTCCATCACTTGGCTTCTTACTGTAAAATTTCATCTTTTTGTTATTTGTTCTACATGCTATATAATTTATATAAGAAAGCAAAATGATAGACTTCAATTTATTTTATTTTATTTTTTCATTTTTATTTTATTTTCAATTATTTTACATTTTTCTATTTTTAGAACTCTGGGGTTAGGGTTAGAAGTGATTTGTCACACTGTCACATCAGTTACATTTGATGGTATGGTCACAATGTTGATCACAGGACTTGAGAGAAGGAAGTAGAAGGTTCTGGAAAAAGTAATATCATACAACATGGATGACATATGTTGATCTCATGCTTAACACATAGTCATTTAGGATAGGGTGCATAGTAGTTAGCATAGACCATCTATATAGGTATATAAAATAGACTACTTTGTAAAGAGCTCTCTATTGAGTTCTCTTGTGTTTTACTCTAATACAAGAGTTTTGTTCTTTTATCTAACTCTAAGGATTTAAGTTTATAACAATTTAAGTAATCATAATTACTCACCTCAGTTATATTTCATATTATGGAACCCTCTGAGTTAGTTTATTCTTTACTATAGTCCTTTGTTTGTCTTTTGCTTTATATACTTAATCCATCTTTCTATACTTTGGACATGCTTACTAAGCACTAAACTCTATTTCTTAAGTAGTCTCTTTATTTCTAACAGTTTCTAAATAATAAGTATTGTTCTAAAATTATATAATTAATACTCTGACACAATAGACTCAATATGTTAATATTATGATCTAAAGTCCTTAGGATTGGACAAAAGAACAGCTCTTGTATTAAGTAGCACAAGAGAACTCAATAGAGATCCCTTTACAAACTAGTTTACCTTATATACTACTACCAATGGTTCATGCTTACTACTATGCACCCTACCCTAAACAACCATGTATAGTACATGAGGTCAATATGTGGTATTTATGTTGTATAACATTACTTGTTTTAGATTCTTCTACTTTATTCTCTACGTCTCCATGACTTAACCCTAACCTTAGGTTCTAAAAATGGAAAATAAGAAAATACAATGAAAAGAAAATGAAAATGAAAAAATAAAATAGAGAAAAACTAAGTCCACTGTTTGTGAACTTGACAGTTAAGACTTAAGTTCTTAGGATTGGACAAAAGAATGAATCTTGGTTTGGATAACCACAATATCAAGATTGTTGATGGTGGACTTTGTTTTTATTTTCTCTTTTCACTTTATTTTATTTTTCTTTTCTATTTTTAGAACAGCTCGGGTTAGGGTCTATCAGTCATGCTGTCACATCAGTCACAAATTGATGGCGTAGTCACAAGACTGATCACGAGACTTGGGAGAATAAAGTAGAAGGTTCTGGAACAAAGTAATGTCATACAGCATGGACAACACATGCTAATGTTATAAAACGAGAGTGTGGACAGACTTTGGCTAGGGTTAGGGTTAGCTGGACATAGATAAGATAGTATATTATTAGTCTACAACGGACATAGGGTTAGGAGATAGGCACGTGACCTGGAAGTCATGTGATAGGCTAGAATAGTTTAGAGTGGTCTGGAAGGACTTAGAATCTAGAAGGATCGGGAAGAGTCTAGAGTAGGAGTTAGGGTTAGGAAATGACGTCAAGGGACATAGGTTCCTTATGGTGTACACATGGTGTGCACATGTACAGTAGAGATTAAGAGTATGACATCAGGGCACATGTAGGAAGCATGGTGGCCTTATGGAAAACACATGTAGATGAGTAATAGGACATGAGGTCAGAGCATGAACTTTAGAGGTGGTAATATAATGTTGTAGCATGGACCAGGACTGTTTAGTATATATAGTGGGTAGATAGAGTAAGAGCTCCTTATCGAGTTCTTCTTGTGTCAACCCTATACAAGGTTTAGTCTCTTAACCAACTCTAAGGTTTTGAGTCTACAACAGCTGGCCTCATGTTATACTCATGGTCATTTAGGGTAGGGTGTACAGTAGCTAGCACGGACCATGGGTAATAGTATAAGGTAGACTACTTTGTATTAGAAACTCTATCGAGTTCTCTTGGGTTACTCTATACAAGAGTTGCTTTTTTGCTTAACCCTTTGAGTATTGATTTACAACACACAAGAGAACTCAATAGAGTTCCAAGTACGGGATTGTCTATCTTATATATACTAGTTTACTGGTCCATACTACTATACTATTAGCCTATTCTAAAAGACCATATGTTATTCTTAAGGTCAATATGTGTTAAATATATTGTAGTGATATTATCCCTTCTAGTATCTTCTATCTTCTTTCATTATGGCATATGATTGTGTGACAGTTGTGATAGTAACAGTATACTAAACTCTAACCCTAAGTCCAAAATAAAATAAAAATGAGAAAGAAAACAAAAAATAAAATAAATTTTACTGTTCACATTTCTGACATAATGGTATCTAGAGTTGTTGTTATTAAAACTCCATTCCATTCTCTTAGGATTTTCTAGAGGTAAGTTGTATAGTTTATTAGCTGTTGAAAAAACTTAGTATTTCCTAGAGCTCTAAGCCTTATCTATACTTTCACCTAGTTTGTTAGAAGATTATTAGGGAATACTAGCTATACTGTAAGTCCAGGTCCACTTTGTGAAAGCTTAGTTACACTTTTAAGCTAGTTATTATCTAAACTGACTTCTAATAGACTATTAACTACTGTTATGAAATATTTTTGAAAAATAGTTTATACTAAGTATTTGTGAGAGAGGTTACATAACTATGGTCACATGACATGTTACATAATGTCTATTATGCTTTAAGATAGGTATAGGTATAAAAGTACTATATATAAATAGTAAACAATTTTAATAGAACTTCTTGTTGAGTTTTCTTATTAAACCTGAAATATTGCTATAATTGAGTAGTCACTACAGTAATCAAGCTCAATATTAAACACTTTAAATAGCCTTTCATCTTGTAATCCTACTAAATCTCCAAACTCTTTTATCATCCTTGACTGATAATTACTATAACTGCTAGCCACTATTAAAAATGAAGGTAGGCTCTAGATATAAAGAGCAATCAGCTAGTTAGTATAGCTAGTCATAAATTATAGGTATTAAACTCAGGCTCCTGTATAGATATTACTTATTATTTAAGTAGATTGTGTTATGTAGAATACTTATACTTTCTTTACTATAGTAATATTGTGCTAGTAGTCTTCTTATGACCAGTATATGCAGAGAAACACTATCTGCTCCTTAAGAAAGGTAGTTAGAGTAGAGGTTCTTTTTTGAGAGTAACTATATTATGATGTTATGGCTTAGGTCTCAGAGATAAAACAAAAGCATACTCTTGTATTGACTAATACAAGAAAATTTAATTAAGTTTCAAGTATAAGTTAGTCTATCTTGTATAATACAGACTATAGTTTGTATACACACTATATATGGTTTTCAACTCTAATACTCCAGTGATGGAATTAATAGTGGTTCCTCTAGAAAGAAGAAATTGAAAAAGAACAAGTCTAAGTCCAAGTTGAGATCTACTAATATAAGCTGTTACATATAAACTGTTACATCTATAGTAAGAAGAGGTATTGGGCTCCTAAGTGTCTAAAAAAGAGGAAAAGCAAGACTAAGCAGACTAAATCTGGTAGTTCTGCTCATGTTGCTATTGATAGGGCTTTCATTATTAATACTATTGATGGCAATAATGCTAGTTATTTAATATTATCAAAATTAAAAGAAAACTCTATGTAGCCAGATACTGCTATTGGTTTGATATGATATTAGAAAAAGACAATAATATAGTAGGCAGTCAGCTAGAGAAAAAGGGCTGATTAGTCTAAATTTATCTGATTTGTGACAGTAGAATTGTCAAGATTGTTGACGGTGGACTTTAATTTCATTTCTCTCTCTTCATTTTATTTTATTTTTATTTTTTCTTTTTCTTTTCTTTTTCTATTTTTAGAACAACTCGAGTTTGGTGTTTATTAGTCACGCTGTCACATCAGTCACAAATTGATGGCAAAGTCACAAGACTGATCATGAGACATAGGAGAAGAAGGAAAAAGGTTCTGGAACAAAGTGATGTCATACAGTATAGACAACATATGCTGGCCTTAGGTTAGACTCATGGTCATTTAGGGTAGGGTGCACAGTAGTTAGCACAGACCATGAGGATTGGTATATAAGGTAGACTACTTTGTACTAGGAACTTTATCGAGTTCTCTTGTGTTACTCAATACAAGAGTTGTCTCACGGCTTAATACTTGAGCTCTAAGTCATAACAAGAATAGATATTTTGGATACCTATATCTGCTTACTTTTCTACTTCAGTCTTCTTTTACTCTTCTTATCTTTCTTGTCTTCTCCTTATCTGATGTCACATAACACTGTCAGTGTCTCATTGTCACATGATTATATATCACAAAAGAATATTGTAGAAGATTCTAAAACAATGACATCAACCTACATGTTAACAACATATAGTATATATAGCCTTTAGAATAAGCTGAGTTTGGTATAGCATGGACTAACAGCTTAGCATATATAAGGTAAATGACTTTGTACTAAGAACTCCATCAAGTTTTCTTCTATAAATCTTATATAAGGTTTCTTTTCTTAACCCACTCTAAAGTTTTAAGATTGTAATATTTACTAGTTATACTAGTTATATATTTTGGAAGAAGTATTCAGAATGTTCTAGTAGACAAGCTTACTAGAAGATAGAAGATATATTATTACTAATACTGGAAAATAAGTTTTAGTCAATTTTCAAAATAAGACTTTATAGTATAACTACTGATTTATATACTAAGTATACTATAGGGTAGTTATTTAGGAATAGAAACTGTTAAGTGAGTTACCTTAGTTCTAGATAATCCTTAGATATCTGAAATAGAGATTTATAAAGTTGTTGAGGGTCTAACAAGGATATCCAAGGTGAAATAGAGATTGTGATGTCACAGTCATAAGTCACACAATCATGTGACACAGAGAAAGACATAGAAAATTCTAGAATAAGTGACATTGTACAATATAACAACAGTATATTGGTCTTATGAAAAGTATATGGACTTTAGGATAAGTTAGTTGTAAGATGTGTACAGACTATGGTCTGAAGTATATAAGGTAGACTAACTTGTACTTGGAACTCTATTGAGTTCTCTTGTATTACTCAATACAAGAATTGTCTTTTATTTTTACTCAAAGTCTTAATTTATAATATCAGAACTTGATATCCTTTTCTAAGACTACTTAATACAGAGTCTTCTCTTTTTCTTACTCTTTATTATTCTCAACCAAAAGTAATACTGTTTTTAGTCAAGAAGATTTTCCAGACCCTAGATATAAGAAATATACTAGTTAGATAGAGAAAGCCTAGCTATTCTTATTGTGTTAAAGCCTACTAGTACTTTGGAAATATATTACCTTGTATGGGTAGCCAGATCAGGATATGACAGTTTTTAACTTGAGATAAAGAGTTAGACAAAAGAGAAATCTTATATAAATCTTATACAAGATTTCTCTTTTG
>JAJOHK020001991.1:0-10817 GCA_022457215.2 Leucocoprinus gongylophorus
AAGTAATTCCTTGTTATGTGTGTTGTAGTTTAACTTTGCTGTAGTGAAAGTGTGAGAGTGAAAGATAACTGGATGAACTTCATTATCTTCGTTAACAATGGATAGGATTATAGCAAGAGCATAGTCCGAGGCATCGGTTTCCACAATGAGTTGAGCATCAGGAATCCAATGAGTGAGGATAGGAGCGGAGGTAAATGCTTTCTTGAGAGAGTTGAAAGCATCTTGACAGGAGAAGTTGAACTTCCAAGGAATATCCTTCTGGGTGAGGCGTGTCAATGGAATAACAATGTCTGAGTAGTTGAAGATGAACTGGCGGTAAAAGTTAGCAAAACCTAAGAAGGATTGAATATCCTTGACTTTCTTGGGTTCCGGCCAGTCTTGAATAATCTTTATCTTGTCGTTGGACATGGTGAGGCCAGAAGGAGAAAGGATGTATCCCAGATACTCTACCGACTCGGAGTGGAATTTGCATTTCTCTGCTTTGGCATAAAGACCAGCCTTGCGGAGACGCTTGAGTACTTCTTTAACATGCCAGTGATGCTCAGACATGTTATTCGAGTAGATGAGTATATCATCCAGATAGATCACGACACAGATATCCAAAAGGTCGGAGAAAATGTCGTTCATGAATTGCTGGAAGGCCGTGGGAGCATTGGTAAGACCAAAGGGCATTACAGACCATTCAAATGATCCATAACGTGTCCTAAAGGCAGTTTTCCATTCATCACCGTCGGCGATGCGAACCAAATGGTAAGCATGGCGAAGATCTATCTTTGAGTAGACATGAGCTTTGCGAGGTGAGTCCAGTAGGTCGGAGATTAGCGGGAGTGGATAACGATCCTTCTTGGAGATATGGTTGAGACCACGGAAGTTGACACAAAGGCGCAGTGAACTATCTTTCTTCTTAATGAATAAGACTGGTGCACCATGCGGAGATGAGGTTGGTTGGATAAAACCCGTGTTGAGATTTTCCTCAATGAATTCCTTCAGAGCCTCTTGTTCCGATGCTGAAAGAGAGTATATAGGACCAACCGGAGGTTGAGCACCCTCTTCCAGATTGATTTTGAGGTCATAAGGACGATGAGGAGGGAGAATTTCAGCTTTTGTCTTGCTAAAAACATCAGCAAATTCGTAATACTCGGAAGGGACATTGGAGAGATCAGGAGTTTCTGCAAGTTTTGCGGAGTTAGCCTGAATGTCCGAAAAACGAAGACAGAGTTCAAAATTGTGGGAGCCCGGAAGTTTTGATGCACGCAAGAATGCTGCAGCACCAATGATAGCGATGTTAGGTCGCCCAGAGATAGACATGGAGGTCTCAGATGCAGGTATGGAAACCGTGGAATCCGATGATTGCAGAGGAGTGTCCAAAAAGAACGGAGATGCCAATGGTGTGTTGGCCGCGATGCGAGAAGGAGCGAGATTTTCCTGCAAGGATGGACGGAAGTTTATCGACCCATTTACCTAGTCAATCAGTGGATTGTGTCAGGTGAGCCAGTTGTATCCAAGAACTGAAGAGCAGGAAGAATCAAGCGGAGTGACATAGAAGTCCAGATTCATACAATCACTGGTGGAAAATATTATGGGCAAGTTGGCAATTTCGGAGATGGTGCTGTTTGATGAGCCATCAAACAAGCGGAGAGCAACCGGAGGAGTTGCAGATGTCTTCAGATGATGAGTATCCACAAATTTAGAGTCTACAAAACAATGAGTAGACCCGGAGTCGACGAGAGCTCAGAACGGGATTTTATTAAGGCGATCCTGACCAAGGATCAAGGGAGAAGTAAGGGAAACAAATAGTGAATGAAGGTCGGAAAGAGTGGATGCATTGAGTTGAATTGGACTCGTTGCTGCACAGGGGAGTTCAACGCGGCCCTCAGTCTGTGCGGAGTCCTGGGGGTCGCTCTCTATTTTTCCGAGGGTTTCTCGGAGGCAGCTGCTGGAGTATCAGCAGTTGCTGAAGCACCACAGCCCTTGGGAGAGACTGTGGTCTGCTTCTTGGGACAGGAGTCCAACTTATGGTCTCCTGCACCACAATAGAGGCACAGATTGTTTTCAAGATGCTTCTTGCGCTCGTCACTGGTCAACTTGCCATTGCTGGCTAGCTTGGAAGAGAGGTCCACCCGCGGAGTGTTAGGTTGCTTCTTAGGAGCGGGAGACGGAGATGGCTTGGAGGAAAGGTTCTTGGCGGACGAGGCCGCCAGAGACGGATTTGCCTTGTTCTGGGAGGTTGTGACAGAACCGGAGGTGGAAGCTTTTCCTTGCTTCCGGGAGTGAGACTCGAGGGCCTCTTTCTCCGCCTGCCTTGCATGGTGGCGTTCACAATTTCTTTCCCAGTAGCAGTGATCGATAGTCATCGCTAAGGTGTACATATCCTGGAACGAGGTGGGTTTCCCTTGTTCCCAGGTGGAAATGGGATCCTGGATCCGATTGGGGAGCCCCTGGTAATAGCGATGGCACAGAACACTATTCCCCCAACCTAATTGGGAGGCATAGCGCATGAAGTCCACATTGTAAGTGGAAATCTTGTCGCCTAGCTTCATGCGGAGGTTATCCAGCATGTTGGCCGCTTCACCAACGGGGTCCGAGAGACCAAAATGTCGATGTAGCTCGTCCACAAATAGGTTCCAGTCGGAGAGCCAGTTTTGGAAGATGCCTTGGTCTTCTTGGTTGAGGCCCACCTCAAACCAGTCCTGGGCTACTCCAGTAAGGTAGGTCATTGCGAAGTTGATTTTCGCAATGTCCATGTCAAATTGCGCTGGATTAGCGCGGAAATATAGCCTGCATTGAAACAGGAAATTATTGAGCTTGTTGGGCTCAGTGCTGCTGAAAGTGTCGGGGATGCGGGCTTTAGTTCCCCTTGAATTAGTATTAGGTGCAGGAGTCTGATTAGCATTAAGAGTGTTAGCAAGTCGGCCGAGTACTTCAGCCAATTGTTCGTTAGAATTATCGCTCCGACGGGGTTTTGACCATGAGCAAGTAGAGGACGTAGGTCTATTAGCTGTTAAATTAGTATTAAGATTAGTAGTGGGAGCATCCTCCCAATTAGGATCATTGTCCATAGGGATGATACTTGGGCCAGGGACAGGCGAAACTGTCCGGGCAGGTTGGATTGTACTAGAGGGAGACCTCGGAGATGAATGGCCTTGCTGATGGATTCATCTTGAGCGTCGTGGCACGTTTGGTGGATAAGCCATTGGTTCACTGAAACGCGAGATCGTGTTGAAAGGTGTCCCAAGGGGTGGGACCAGAGTTGAGGAATTACGGCGAGAGGAAGCCATTTGGACTTTTGAAGTGCGAAGTGAAATGGAATGCAGACGGAACTGCGACAGAAGGTTTAGCAGACAGAACTGCTCAGAAGTGACAGCAGACTTGGGAGTCTGATAATACTGTCAGACACGGTTCACACCGGGGTGGAAGTCCGCAGAATGTACTCGGAGATGAGTGGACTTGTGGAACGACCTTGGCTTCAGCTTATGTGCTGCGCTGTCTGTCTGCCGCATGGTCGCAACTTCAGATGAAGGAGAGAAGTCCGAGTGGGAGTGAGTGCTGAATTGTGTGTCGCCATTGAACACCAGAGATCGAGTTCAATAAGAGATTATCTTTGTCGATTATCAGACTAGCGAATTACAGTGTAACTACTAGTCTTATATACAAACTGATATGATAGGAGATGCTTGGGGTTTCAGTGGTAAAACCCCTATTGCCCCGAGCGGAGGTTTCAGTGTTGAGACACTGACAGGAGCAACTCCGTCATGGAAGACTGAGTTGAATAGGAGTATCTCCGCCGTAGAAGATGGAATACCCAGAGGGTTGCAGCACCGCCATAAGACGTGTTGCGAGAAAGGTGGCCACTGTGGAAAGCGGGCTTGAATGGTTTGGAGGTGGCATCACCGCGGGGATGTAGTTTTTCGGACAGGTGGACTTGTATATGACAAGGTAGTAAGATGGGAAAAGCAGATGGACTTAGTAGGAGAGCAGACTGGAAAGTAGGTATGGACAAGGACAACAAGAACCAAATATTTATTAAGGATCAGTGGATTCGTAATATGTATGAAGTAGTGGTAGAGGGACCTGAGGTAGAAATAGTAAGAAAAATTAGAAAAGCAAGAAGTAAAGATGAGGATGTAGTTAGAGTAGTAGAAGAGATGAAGAAGGCGGGGGTTAGGGAGCTGAGAGGAAACGAGTGGAAGATTGAAGGAGACTTGGTGCTGAAAGAGGGAAAGGTGTATGTGCCGAAAGATGAGGAACTAAGAGTAGAAATAATTAGGCTACATCATGATGTGCTGGCAGCAGGACATGGAGGAAGGTGGAAAACAGTGGAGCTGGTAACAAGGAACTACTGGTGGCCGGGAGTGACTAGAGATGTTGGAAAGTATGTAGAAGTGTGTGACCTATGTCAGCGAATGAAGAATAGGACGGAAGAACCAGTGGGGAAGCTGAAGCTGAGCAAAGTACCATAGAAGACATGGTCACACTTAACTGTGGACTTTATAACAAAATTGCCAGTAGTAGCAGGGAAGGACACGATCTTGGTAGTGTGCAACAGGTTGTCAAAAATGACCCATTTTGTAGCAACTACGGAGGGAACATCAGCAGAGGGGTTGGCGAGACTTTCCCGGGACAATGTGTGGAAGCTGCATGGGTTACCAGAGAGCATAGTGTCGGATAGAGGACCGCAGTTTGCGGCAGAGTTGACAAAAGAATTGAATCGAATGCTGGGAATAAAGACGAAGTTATCAACAGCGTTCCACCCACAGACAGATGGGCAGACGGAACAGATGAACCAAGAACTAGAGCAGTATCTTCGGTTCTTTGTTGAGCATAGACAGAAGGATTGGCCGGAGTAGTTGGCAGCAGCAGAGTTTGCAGTGAACAATAAGGTTCACATGGCAACAAAGGTTTCGCCTTTCATGGCAAACTATGGAAAAGAATTAAGAATGGGAGGAGATATTAGAAGAAGAGGGAAGGTGGAAAGTGCGACAGAATTTGTGGAGAGGATGAAGAAAGTTCAGGAAGAAGCAGAAGTGGCGCTGAAGAAAACCCAAGAAGAAATAAAGAGGTATGCGGATAGAGGAAGAAAGGAAACAGAGAAATGGAAAAAGGGAGACCGAGTGTTGTTGAGCACTAAGGACCTAGTGTTCAAAGAAAGACCAACAAAAAAGTTAACGGAGAGATATGTGGGGCCCTATGTAATAGAAGAGGTAGTATCGTTGAATGTGGTGAAATTACGGTTGCCAAGTTCGATGAGGATCCATCCAGTGGTAAATGTAAGCTGGATAGTGAAATATAAGGAGCAGGTGAAAGGACAGAAGAAGGAAGAAGGGAAACCGGTCGAGGTAGAAGGAGTAGAAGAGTGGGAAGTTGAAAAAATATTAAACAAGAAAAAAATAAGGGGAGTGGAAAAATACTTAATACAGTGGAAGGGATTTATGGCAGAGGGGGATACATGGGAAAGAAGAGAAAACTTAAAGAACATGGAAGAATTAATAAAAGAGTTCGAACGGGGGGAAGTAGTAGTGAGACGAGAAGTAGAAGAAGAAGAAGAATACAAAAGAATGGAGTTGCCAGGGAAGTATACGGCAAAATTGCTGTATGGGTGGGATGATCGAAGGTTCGAGGAGGAGTATTTAAGTAAATTGGAAAAAAATTGGAAGAAGTGGAAGGGGGATAGACAGATTGATGAAAGCGAGCACTTGAGAAGAGTGGAAGAGCAAATGGAGGAGGAGAAGGAAAAGATAAGAAGAAGAAACCTTAAAGGGGGGGTAATGTCAAGACTGCTGATGATGGACTCTATTTTATTTTCCCTTTTCATTTTATCTTATTTTTCTTTTTTTTCTTTTTAATTTTCCATTTTTAAAACAACTCGGGTTAGGGGTTATCAGTCATGCTGTCACATCAGTCACAAATTGATGGCTAAGTCACAAGACTAATCACAGGATATAAGAGAAGGAAGTAGAAGGTTCTAGAACAAAGTGACGTCATACAGCATGGACAACATATGCTGGCCTCATGTTATACTCATGGTCGTTTAGGGTAGGATGCACAGTAGCTAGCATGGACCATGAGGAATAGTATATAAGGTAGACTACTTTGTATTAGGAACTTTATTGGGTTCTCTTGTGTTACTCAATACAAGAGTTGTCTTATTGCTTAACTCTTTGAGCTTTAAGTCATAACAGTTAGGGTTAGGGATGACATCAAGGGATAAGAGTTCCTCATGGTGTACACATGGTGCACACATGTACAGCGGAGATTAAGAGTATGACATTAAGGCACATGTATATGGTATAGTGGCCTTAGTAATAGGACATGAGGTAAAGGCATGAACATAAGAGCTAGTAGATATTGTTGTAGCATGGACTACCTTATATTTATATAAATAGAGGAGCAATGCAGTGAGGGCTCCTTGTTGAGTTCTCTTGTAATCCCCACTACTAGATAGCCTACTGAGAGCTTTGCTGAAGTCAGCATACTACAAATGCCATTCCGGCGAGTGGTTGCTACAACATCTGGTATAACTAGTATCTCCTCTTTGACTTCTTAAATGCCTTTTCCTGTCTATCTTCTCACTCCTACTTCTGCTCATTTTTCACTAGATCATGTAATAGTCTAGCAATTCTGGCAAAGTTTTATATGAACCACCAATAATAGTTGGTAAGTTCTAGGAACTTCAATGTCCTTGACCCTCTTAGAGGCTAGCCATTTCAGAACTGCTTTTATCTTTTCTTCTTTTATATAGCCTGATTACTACTCTTAAAAACCCTACTTATTTGACCTTTCATTTATCCAGTTGTGAATACTAGTTAAGTAGTGAAATATAGAGAGCAATTGAAGGAACAGAAAGTAGAAGAATTTACACTTCTCTAGTTTTACATATAAGTCATTTTTCTCTAACCTCTTTACCACTTCTTTTACTACCTTATCATATCTCTTCTCTTCCTCTATTCCCACTATTACATTGTTAATAAAGCTGGCCACCTCCCCAGTGTTGATTAGATTCTTTAGGATTTTGTTCATCATAGCTTGAAAAGTGGCTGGTGAGTTTGTCAACACAAAGAATATTATTGTTGGTTCAAACAACATTTCTAGTATCATAAGTGCAGTCTTTCACTCATCTTCTTCCTTTATCCATACATTTTTATAATGTCATCATAGATCTAGCTTTGTAAATACTTTTGTGGTATCTATACTTCTACAATATCTGATATTAAAGGTAATAGGTAATTATTTTTCATAGTCTATTTATTCAAGTACTTGGAATTATATATCACATGCTTCTTGCCATTCTTCTTTCCTACAAAGAATACTAGTGCCATCTGAGGCAACTTAAAAGATCTGATATACTCTTTGTACAGCTGCTCTTGTATGAACTCCCTCACTTTCTCTCTCTCATCTTGAGACAAAGGATAAACTTTCTCTTTCCTTAGCATAAATCTCTTCTTTAAGTTGATTGGATGATCCCATGTTTTCCTAGTAGACATGCACTTACTTGCTTTCTTGTCAAAGATATAAACATACTTGTGAAATTGTTTTAGTACTAATTTCTTTACTTTCTCTTCTGATCTTGTTGCTTTTCTTTCTTCATTCCAAATCTCCTACTCTTCAGCCAACTTTTTTACTTCAATTATCTTTTCTTTTTGGTGATCCTTTTTTTCTCTTCCTCCTATCACTTTATCTTTTTTCTTTTTTTTGCTTGCTCTTCTTTTGCTTCTTTCTCCTTTTGCTTTTTTTATTCTACTATTACATCACTACCATATATACTATAGTAGGATGGTCCAAGCACATGGTTTGTGCACCTGGTCAATCAATATCTACAACTATAATTAACTAAATAACTATAGTACTACTGTAGCAGACTAGACAACAGGGATAAGAATAAGGTAGAGGTGGTTATTAGTTTATCAGGAGCTAGTACTAGGTAATGACTAGCCTAGAAGTATAACTAAGCCTCTGTAGAGTGAATCTGAACTTACAATATTACCAATATCCCCTAATACCTGTTATCAAAAATCTTGTTATTTTGGACTATGTTGCTTTCAACTCTGATTCCCTTATCTCTTTACATACTTTTAAAAAGTCTTCCAAGTGGCAATCTTTGACAAGAAGAAACCCATTTACTTATAATAGTAAGTAATAAGTTTCTTGCCATGATTAATGTAGTTTCCTTAAAGAGGGGGTTAACTTTGCCTTTGTTACTATTACACATAAGTCCTATGCTGAGAGGTTTTCTATTTTCCTACTTAAAACAGTAGTAAAGTGCTATCACATCCAAGTTCACTCAGTTGAAGAAGACAAGTATCTTTAAGTGAGTTAATATATTATCTGTTGAGAATAAAGTAGTTGGGAATTAGATTATTTCTAGAGGAAAGTTAGACATTTACAAAAAATATGTCAAGTTTAAGGTTTAAATTGTTACTAAGAGGTTCTTTTAAGTTTTTAGAGAGGATTTTACTAAAATTTTCCCTTTTATTGTAAACTTTATGATCTTTTGTATTTTTCTTACTCTTACTACTTACTTAAATTTTAATATTTATCAGATCAATATTGTTGCTGCTTATCTGTAGAGAGATTTTAATATGAAGATGTTAGATAATACAGAGCAGTTGAGCTTTAGAGATTGTTATTGGAGACTGTGGAAAGCTTTGTATAGCTTGAAGTGTTATGACTTAAAGCTCAAAGGGTTAAGCAATAAGACAACTCTTGTATTGAGTAACACAAGAGAACTCAATAGAGATCCCTTTACAAAGTAGTCTACCTTATATACTACTACTCATGGTCTGTGCTCACTACTGTGCACCCTACCCTAAATAACCATGTGTATGACATGAGGCCAACATGTGTTGTCCATATTATATGATGTCACTTTATTCTAGAACCTTCTACTTCATTCTCCCAGTTCCTGTGATCAATCTTGTGACTATGCCATCAAATTGATGTGACAGTGTGACTGATAAACCCTAACCCAAGTTGTTCTAAAAATATAAAATAAAAGAAAAAGAGAAAAGTAAAATAAAATGAAAAGAGGAAATAAAAATGAAGTCCACCATCAACAATCTTGACATGAAGTGGGCTAAGAGATAATAAAAGAAGTAGTTATATAAGATCTTGACCAAGCTTGGTTTTTTCTATGGATTTGCCAGTGACTGTTTGTATATCAAGTAGGAGGAGGGGAGAATTGTTTTCTTTATTCTTGTCTATTAAAATTACTAATCTTGGTAAACTCAAGTTTATGCTAGAAATCTTGATTTCTTGTAATTGTATAAACTATCTTATATTTCTCAATCAATCAGAACTGTATTATTTTTGCTCATAATCTAGTTGTCTACTTATATATTGATATTTGCTATTACTTCATTTATAAATGTATCAAGCATAGTAAGACACAACTTTGCTATATTTCTATAAAAAATATGTTGGCCAATATCTTTATCAAGTTTTATACCTATCCAGGTATTTTACTTAATCTCTGATATCTTGCTAAGTAGGAATGTCAAAAAACAAGTGTTTAGCTTATTATATGTATGTTATCTATGTATAGACTTGTCTTTCATTTCTATCTTTTTTTTTATAGATATTATAAGACGAGTGTGTAGACAGACTTTGGCTAGGGTTAGAGCAGATATAAACAGTAGTATTATTATTAGTCTACAACAGAGAAAGGGCACATGACCTGAAAGTCATGTGAGATGATGTCAGAGGCCTAGAGTGATCTAGAAGGGTCTACAAGGCTAGAAGAGTCTAGATGATGACATCAGGGAGTATGTTCACCATATTGCTACTACATGTAGTACACATGGATATTAGGGCAGGATACATAGTCTTGCACAGTCACTGTGGAGTAGACATGAGGTAGATATGAGGCCTTTAGGGCAGGAATAGAAGCAAAACATTGTTGTAGCATGGACCACATGTAATTTATATAAATAGGGTAGCAATGCAGCAAGGGCTCCTTGTTGAGTTCTCTTGTAATCCCCACTACTAGATAGCCAGTTAAGAGCTTTGCTGAAGTAAGCATACTACAGGGTCATTATGACTAGTGGTTGCTATAACAATAGACTCTGTAGCTATATATGCTTCTTATTATCATTATCATTATAAATATATAGTGAATGTTTTCATTGCTATACAGATATATGTATATTTAAGCACTTGTACTTAGTCTGTAGCTGAATTATATTAGAACTAGATTTTTTCCTTCCTAGTTCTAGATATATTTTTTGTGTTGTCTTAATCTTTGTGTACTCAGATTTTTCCTTTTCTAGTCCTAGCAATTTCAATATATATATCTTAATAGCTGCTGCATACTACTTCATTATCTCTTCAAGTACAGACTTTATTTGTTTTGTGAATTTTGACATACTTTCCAACCTTAACTTATGCTGATAAGACTTGAAACCTATCTATGAAAAACATCTAGTATTTATTTAGGAGAAATGAGAATTACTAAGTAGTCAAATATAGTTATTATGCTGAAACTCTACTAGTGGTGGAAGGTTATACCAATTACTCTGTCTTTTATTAACAAAAATCCAGAAATACTAGTTGAGCTCTTTGTTTATCTGCTTTGTTTGTTTATTTGATTGTGGATATTAGGCTGTAGATAATGTCACCTTGATTCTGAACATATGGTAGATATCCTTGATCCAAGACAACATGAGTAGAGAGGTTGAAATATACTCTTTTTAACATGGAATCCACTATAGTCATGATAGCATCTAACCTTACTGACTCTGAAAGTTCCACTACAAAGTCTATACTGAGAGTCTCTTATTGTATATTTGAACTAGTAGTAAGTGTAATTCTCTAAGAGATAAATA
>JAJOHK020001992.1:0-10805 GCA_022457215.2 Leucocoprinus gongylophorus
ACTTTATTTAATAAAGGTTTTCTTTGCTGATTATCAGACTAGCAAATTACAGTGTAACTACTATTCTTATATACAAGTCAGATATATAAGAGATGCTTGGAGGTTGTAGTATACAGCCCTAAGCAGAGGTTTTAGTGGTGAAACACTAAAAGGGATTAAATAGGAGAATAGGAGAATTTTGCTATAAAAGACTAAGTTTAATAGGAGTATTCCTGTTATAAAAGATTAGATATATGAGTTGTTGTATCACTGCCATGGTATCAGAGTTGTAAAGAGTGGACTTGGTTTTATTTTATTTTCTTCTTTTTTCTTTTCTTTCTTTTATTTTATTTTGGAATTAGGGATAGAGTTTAGTGTAATGTTACATGTCATGATCACATTGCTACATAATCACACACTATAATAGAGAATAGTAAAATGTTATGAAAGAGATGACATTATACAGCATATATACCATATGTTGATCTTAAAGCAAATATATGGATGGCTATTTAGAGTAGGCTAAAGTAGTAAAGTACAGACTATTAGGTTTTAGTATATAAGATAGACAATCTTATACAGAGTTCTCTATTAAGTTCTCTTGTATTAACCCAATATAAGGTTCTTCTTATTAACCCACACTAAGATCTTTAAGTTGTAATATATAGGATATATTGTAAGAAGAATAGCCATCATGGAAAATAGGCTTGTATTAGAGATATTTTAATAACAATACTGCTATAGTAATATATCTTTAGAATAGATAAACTTAATATATGATACTTTAGCAAATTGTTAGATATGGTTCATATCAGGAGTACAATATGAAGTATATATATAATACTAGCTAGATGTCAAAGCTAAGCTTGACATTGTATACTTTTAGTATAACTGGTTTAGTAGCTAGTCTATTCCTAATATAATATTAAGCTTCCAAGTAGTTGGTGGTTCAAATTCTAGTAAACTCATTCTCTTTAAATAGACAGTTATTAGTATAGAAGTGTGATGTGGCCAGGAGTATTATTAGAAACAGTACTAGTTGCTTAGCTACATATTTTTATTAGACTGGATACTCTATAAAGTAGAGTTTACTAGGCCCTTTAGAAATCCCATAAAACTGTCAAAGCTTTGAGACTATAACACATAGTATAACTCTTGGATATAGCTATTCATATAACTTTTAGATAGAGACCACATATCTTAAAAGAAAGATACTGTTAGGAGTATAGTATAAAGTATATATATAATACTGACTAGATATTAAAGCTAAGCTTGACATTGTATACTTTTAGTGTAACTGGTTCAGTGGCTAGTCTGTTTCTAACAGTTTATATCTTATTATCTAAGATCTAATAATAGTCTCTTGAAAATATAAAATAAGCTAATAAGTATTATTCAAGAATATTAGAAGTGAAAGTTGAAATAACCTTTAGCTTTAGCTTGTGTGCTATACCTCTATGAGTTATACTAGTTGCATATTTTGGATAAGATATTCAGGTATATAACTAGTAGATATAAGTCTACTAAAAGATGAAAGATATATTATATTAAGACTTAGGCTCAAGAGTTAGAGTAAAAGAATTATTCTTGTATTGGGTAATACAAGAAAACTTGATAGAGTCTCAGATACAAAAGTGTCTATCTTATACACACTAGGCTGATAGTATTACAAACTCAAGATCTTAGGATTAGTCAAAAAAAAGAATCTTATATAAGGTTTACACAAGAAAACTTAATAGAAACTCTGTATAGAATTGTTTATATACTAAAACCTAATGGTTTATGCTCTACTATCTTAGTCTACTCTAAATAACCATGTATCCTTTTTAAGATTAACATATGTTATATATATTATATAATATTATTCTTCTAAAACCTTCTACCAACTTCTATTGTGACCATGTGACTGTGACACTGTCATGTGACAATTTGTAATAGTGAGATATGATATCCTACTCAACTCTAATCCTAATTCTCAAAATAAAAACTAAGTTGAAAAGAAAATGAAAATAAATTAAGTCTATTATTTGCAATTTTGACATTATGTCTTCTTCAAGATTTCTCCTCCAGAGAAACTGACTTCCATTTTTGCCAGTTTCTCTTCAACTTCTTTAGATATTTATCCTCAAATTTTCTATTGTTCTACCCATACAATATTTTTGCTATATATTTTTCTAATAACTTTCTCCTCTTGAAATCTCTTTTCTCTATCTTATCCAACTACTCTTGTCTTCTAACTTCTGTATTTACTCTCCTCTCAAACTTTGCTATTACTTCTTTTATATTTTCCAAGTCTTCCTCTCTTTTCCAACTATTATATTCTACTATAAATTCCTTCTATCATACTAGATACTTTACAACTTCTCTTATTTTTCTTTTATTCAATATCTTCTTTACCTCTCACTCTTCAATTCCTTCTACTTATACTTCTCTACTTTTTTTAATACTATACTATATGATTAATATTTACAACTGGATAAATTCTTATTGAGATTGGCAGCTATAATTTGACTGTATTAGTGGAAACCACTTTGTCAATGATGTATGGACCAATATATCAATCTACTAATTTCTTTGCTAGCTACTCTTTGAATACCAAATCTTTTGTACTCAACATCACCTTATGTTATGGCAACCACTTATCACAATGACAAATGACTACACAAGACAGTAAATCTCTTAATATTAGATTTAGAGTAGGAAGTTCACAAGAGAACTCAACAAGGAGTCTCTGCTAAATTAGAGTCCTATATATACAAAGTCCTCATAGTCCATGCTACTAATAATTAACCCTGCCCTTATGTCCATGCTTCTTTCTCATGTTTGCCTCAAGGCCACCATGTTGTATACATATGCCCTAATATCATCTTCCAGATTCTTCTACCACATTCTAGGCCTATGACATCACATCATGTTACATGTCCTGTGACTGCAGTGTCACATGCCTCTTCATCATCCAAAAGCAAAATGAAAGAAACAAGAAAAGAAAATCAATATAAAATCAGAAAAATAAAAGACAAGAAAAATAAAATTGTTAGTGTTCAAGCATCTCATAACACCTTATCTCTCTTTTCCCACTCTTTGACTTCTTTTCTTCCTCTATCTATTTGTTGTTTTATCTTCTCTTGTACTTTTCTCAATATTGTCAAGATTATTAATGGTGGACTTTGTTTTTATTTTCTCTTTTCACTTTATTTTATTTTATTTTCTATTTTTAGAACAGCTCAGGTTAGGGTTTATCAGTCACGCTGTCACATCAGTCACAAGTTGATGGTGTAATCACAAGACTGATTACGAGACTTAGGAGAATGGAGTAGAAGGTTCTGGAATAAGGTGACTGTTATGATTCAATGCTCAAAGGGTTAAGCAAAGAACTAACTCTTGTATTGAGTGACACAAGAGAACTCGATAAAGTTCCTAAGACAAAGTAATCTACCTTATATACTATAGCCCATGGTCCGTGCTAACTACTGTGCACCCTACCCTAAATAACCATGAGTATTACATGAGGCCAGCATGTATTGTCTATGCTGTATAACGTCACTTTATTCTAGTACCTTCTACTTCATTCTCCCAAGTCTCATGATCAGTTTTGTGACTATGCCATCAATTTGTGACTGATGTGACAGCGTGACTGATAAACCCTAACCTGAGTTGTTCTAAAAATAGAAAATAAAATAAAATAAAGTCCACCATCAATGATCTTGACAGTGACATCATACAACATGGACAACATATGTTGGCCTCATGTTATACACATGGTCATTTAGGGTAGGATGCACAGTAGCGAGCATGGACCATGAGTAGTAGTATAAAAGGTAGACTACTTTGTACTAGGAACTTTATCGAGTTCTCTTGTGTTACTCAATACAAGAGTTGTCTTATTGCTTAACCCTTCAAGCTTTAAGTCATAACAAATACCACCTTTGTTTCTTTCTGAATTTTCTTCATTCTCTCTGCAAACTCTGTTGTCTTCTTCACTTTTTCTTTTCTTTTAATATCCACTCCCATTCTCAATTCTCTACCATAATTCACCATAAATAGAGACATTTTTGTTGCTGAATGTGTCTTATTGTTAATTGTAAACTCTACTAACACCAACCATTCAGGCTAATTCTTTTGTCTGTGGTCAATGAAGAATCTTAAGTATTATTCTAATTCTGAATTTATTCTCTCTATTTGACTATCTGTTTGAGAATAGAATGCTGTTGACAACTTTGTCTCAATTCCCAATATTCTATTCAACTTCTTTGTTAACTCTACTACAAACTATAGACTCCTATCCAATACTACACTCTCTAATAACCCATATAGCTTCCATACATTATCTCTAAACAACTGCACTAATTCTTCTGCCAATATTTCTTCCATTGTTGCTACAAAATATGTCATTTTGGACAATCTATCATAAACTACCAAGATTACATTCTTCCTAGCTACTAATGGCAACTTCATAATAAAGTTCACCATTAAGTATGTTTATAGTTTCTCTGGTACTTTACTCAACTTTAACTTTCCTACTGGTATCTCTATCCTATTCTTTATTCTTTGATATATATCATAGCTATCTACATATTATCCTATATCTCTTGTTACTCCTAGCCACCAATAGTTTCTTGTCACCAACTTTGTTGTCTTCCACTTCTCTCCATATTCTGCTATTGGTATATCATAATATAACTGAATTATCTCCACTCTTAATACTTTATCTTTCAGCACTAAGTCCTCTTCTATCTGCCACTCCTCTCTTCATAGTACTTTTCAGGAGTCTATTATATCTACTTCTAGTTCTTCTATTTGTTATGACCTTAGGCTGAGCTCAGGTTGCAACTAAGGCAAAGACTTGAGAAGAGATGAGGGATGTATTCAATTGGTAAAGCATAGGAATACAGAAGTACATCTATGCTATATATACTAGATACTATGAGGATAGTGTTCACAATACATGAGGTAAACAAGTTATACAACATAAGGAGAAAGCAAGAATGTAGCACCTACTATATGAGGTGCTGACTGAGACTACTTTGGTACAGCCAATCATGTCATCATTACCCTAAGTCCTAGTCCATGCTGAGTTCATAAGGTATTGATTGTAACAATACTCTGTTTTCAGTATTCATGTCCTTATGAATCAAATTAGAACTTCTAGTTCTCTAACTATATGCATTGCCATGATCTTCTTGTTAGGACTGATAATGACTTGTCCTCAATTATTAATGGCTATGAAGTAGGGTTTGTGTAGTGGTTCTTTTTGATACATGGTTATGAGATAACCATTTCTTAAAGTCTTTGTGTTATGTTTTTTTTCTATGAATGCTATTGCTGTGATGTATAATATGGAGGTAGTTTGAATAGTCTTGTTTATGTTGGAGATCAAATAAACTTCATGTATTATCTGAGATTTTTGATTTCTTCATATATGAAGCTTGACTTGGTTGACTTGGTTATAGTAGTTGATTCCTCATATGGTTTGATTAATATTACTTCTTCATCTTCTATCCTTTCTCTGTTCAACTCCTTCTTCTATTCCTCATCTTTATATAACTCTTGTATTTCTTAAATGTTATTATCCATATATTGATTTCTTTGTCCTTTATATTGATCTAATTTATCAGCCAACATTCTTTGTACTTGATATGCCCAATTTTCCATGTTACTTTGAATCAAATATTGTAGGTTTTCTGATATTCTAAGAATGTTTGTAGCATTCATCATTCTATTATTAATGCTTGCTTTCAAAATTGTTTCTTCCATCTCCATGATTGTCATGTTTGTCTCTTCTGCTATCTTCATCATATTCTTCACCTGTCTTTGTACATTAATCATTGCTTCTAACCCTTTCAACATCTTGTGGTATAATTTAGTCTAGTCATCATGTTCTTTTTTAAATAATTTGGTCTTGTCTATGTTGTTGAGCTTTTTGGTAATATATGGGTTGGGAGATGTTGGTGCAGTCATGTAGTTGTTGGTGAATTGTGAAGACATTTGTAATATCAAGTGTTATTGTGAATTGTTGAATTGGAGTTTCACCCCCCTTCTTTATAGGTTTTGACTCAAAATCCTTGTCCAATAGTCTTCAATTACCTCTTTTGCATGAGGCAACCCTGTTTTTGCAATCCACTGGTCATATTTATCTCCATATCTCTTCCAATGTACCAGATATTGTGTTCTCCATCCTTGTTTTCTATGCTTTCTAACTTTTTCAAATTTGTATTTCTCTTCTTCATTAATAATTGTAGGTGGAGGTACTGGTTCCATGTGCTGTTCTTTGAACTGTGGTTCTTTGTATCTTGTCAGCAGGTCTTCATCAAACACATTGTGTATCATCCATCCTTCTGGAAGTTCAAGCTGAAATGTTCAAGCTGAAATGTTCTTTGACCAATATCCTTCACAATTCTAAAGTATTTGTATCTTTTTTGGTCCAACTTCTTTAAGGATCTGTTTGAGTAAATAGTTTTATTGTCCAGCCATATATTGTCTCTAATCTTCAACCCTTGAGGGTTTTTTCTCTTCTTGTCAAATTGCTTCTTCATATTTTCTTATACTGCCTCTATTGATTTCATAGCTTCTTCCCAACTTCTTTGTAGTCCTATAAGGAATTATTCTAGTCTTGGGAACTCCATTTGTACCATGAGGTTTTCTTTCCATAAGTGTCTTTCAAAGTTAAGTTTGAATAGTGCTCGTCCTGTTGCTGTATGTTTTTTGTCATTATATGAAAATTCTGTAGCTACTAGCCATTCTGTCCAATTGTCTTGTTGATAGTTGATGTAGTGTTGTAAAAAGTCCCCACTTCTTGGTTAATCCTCTCTATTTGTTTATCTATCTGAGGATAGTATGCTGTTGATAGTTGTCTCATAGTTCTTAATGCCTTCATAAATTTCTCTATGAATTTTGATGCAAATTGCGGTTCTCTGTTGCTTAAGATCTTTCTTGGTACTCTATGTAATTTCTATATCTCATCCCTATAGATTTTTGTAATTTTTTTTAGAAGAAACATTTGTTGTTGTTGCCTTTAGCCTGACCATCTTGGTGAATCTATCCACAATAACCACAATAACATCTTTTCTATTTGACTTTGGTAATAGACTAATGATATCAATGCTAATTTCAAGATCCTTGTGGTATTTCCAATGGGTGTAATTCTCCTGCTTTCTTTTGATGTTGTACTTTGTTTTGCTGGCATTTGAGACATCTTTGAATGTATTTCTTTATATCTTCCTTGATTCCTGGCCACCAATAGTTCCATTTGATCAATTATAGCATTCTTGTTTGTCTTAGATGGCCAGTGTTCACAAGATCATGATATTCTTGTAGTATCTGTTCTTGAATCTTCTTGTTGTTAGGAATATATATCTGTTCTTCTACATAGACTATTCCATTGTTTTCCCAAGCTTGTTCATCTTCTTTCTTTAACTCTTGTATTACTTTCTGCTTTCTTGTTCCATTTTGCTGAATTTTCTTTAGAAAATCCATTTTTTCTATTATACTATTTCTTTTCAACATCGTAATTTCAGCTATTGTTCTTCTTTTCCATAGTTCTTCCTTGAGCATTTCAACATTTTTGTTGTCTTCTTGAGTGTCTACCTGGTGCTTTCTTGATAAAATGTCTGCTTTTATGTTTGTCTTTCTAGGAATATGTTGTAGTGTGAAATCATAGTTTTGTAACTTTAAGTACCATCTTGCTTGTCTTCCATTTAACTTGTGAGGTTCCCTAAAGTATTTGAGGTTTTTATAGTCTGTCCAGATTTTGAGTAGTTCCATTGCATCCAATAGATATTGTCTCTATTTTGTTAAGGCTTCTATGATTGCCAGTAGTTCTTTGTTATAGATTTCATAATTTCTTTCCATTGGTTGCATTGTCCTGGATAGAAAGGCTATTGGTTTCCATTTTCCTTCCTGTTATTGAGACAATACTCCTCCAATGGCATGTCCTGAAGTATCTGTCTCTACTCTGAATTTACCTTCTCTTTTCAGAAGGGAAAGTACTAGTTGACTCATTATTTTTTCCTTTAGTTCTTCAAATACCTGTTGATGTTCTTTTGTTTATATCTATTTATTCTTTCTCTTCAATTTGTTCAATGGTTTTGCCATATGACTGAAATTTTGAAATTTATCTTATCTTGTTCCATTTGAACTTGTCTTTTTCCAACTACTACCTCAAGTATCAGAATCTCTTCCATGTTGAAGTCACATTTAGATCATTTGGAACATAGGTTGTGCTTTTCTGCAATTTTCAAAAATTGGATCATTCTTTCTTCCAATTCCTTCATCATCTTGGCTTGTATAACAAAATTGTCCATATAATTTGCTAGTACTCCTTTATGGAGTAATTTCCTGAATATAATGTTTATCATTCTTTGAAATGTTCCCAGTGAATTGCACAGTCTAAAATATATGACCTATAGCTCAGAAAGTTTCTTATTTGTTAGAAAAACTACTTTCTATTTGTTGACTTCTTTTATTCAATATATTGTTGTAACCCCAAATAGGATCTAGTTTATTGAAGGACTTTGCTTCCTTTAATTTGTTGATAACTTCTCCTATTAGTGGTAGTAGCATTTTGTCTTTAATAGTGACTTGATTTAGTTTTCTGTAATCTTGAACCAGCCATAGTAAACCATTCTTCTTTGGAATATAAAAACATAATGCTGCATATCTTGATTTTGACTCCACTATCAATCCAGCTTTTAACTATTCATTTAGCTACTGATTAAGAGCTTCTTCTTTCTTTAGTGCCATTGTATAGGCCTTTATATTAGTTCCTTTGGTGCTTCTTTCATTAAATTTATTTCATAATTCTATTCCCATCATTTTGGTAAATTTTTGAATTTCTTTTTGTTAAACAAGTGAGTGAATGGTTAAATGTAGTCTGGCAGGTTCTCTGGATTCATTACATCAGGCTCTTTTTCTATTTCACTATTGTCCTATTCTTTGTTTTCTATGGCCTGTGTCCTTCTAGTTCTAAATTCTATGTCCTAGTGCTTTATTTTGCAAGATCCTGAACATCTTATGAACTGTATTGTTCCATTCTTCCAGTTGACTTCTAGGTTATACTTGACTAGCCAGTCATGTTCCAAAAACATATCTGTGTTGTTTAAATCTATTACTGCAGCTTCTAATTGCTCTTTGTGTCCATGAATTTCAATTTCTAGAACACTGCTCTAGTCACCTCTCCATTCTTCATTCCATTTGTATTGAATACTTCAAATGAGAAGTTGATTGGCTTTGTCTGGATCCTCTTATTTTTTACTAGTTGTTTATTAATTTCCATATGGGTATATCCTGAATTGACTAATGCCTTAACTTTGAAGTTCTTCCTGTTCTTTGTCTTGACTTTTGCATGTACATTTAATTCCTTCTCAGCATTACTCTATTGGTTTGGAATAATATATTTATTCTGAGAATTTACAGAAAATATCTCTCATACTGTACCTACTTGAGATCTTTGTAAAAATCCTTCTTGTTGTTGTTTTCTTTGTCTTCATCATTTGATTTCTCTTGTACTTTTTGTTTCTTCATTGACTGCTTTCCTTTACAGTATTTTATAATGTGCCTTTCTTTATTGCATTTGAAGCATTTTCTAGTTTCCTTTTCCTTCTTCTTCCAACATTCTTTTGCTATGTGGCTATACTTATTGTAGTTGAAACACTTTGGCTTCCTGTCTTTGAAACTGTCATTGGTCTTCCTAATATCCATTGGTTGATCTCTTCTACCATATGTTGTTCCAGTATTTATCTTGTAATCATGTTGTCCTTCTGTGGACTTTTACCCTTATCCTACTGAGGTAATTGCCATCTTCTACTCTTTAAGTATATCTGGTGCTATAATGGGTGGATATTCCAATATTGTTTTGATAATGTCAGATCATATGTTCTTCTTTAATAAAAAGATGGTGTATAGCTTATCTATATCTATCTTTATAGCTAAGGCTTTGAACTCAATCATAAAGTCTGCTATGTTCTGTTTCCCTTGCTTAAAAGATTTGATCTTCTATTCAGCATCTGCTACCTTCGTCTTGTTGCTGAATGTAGTCTTAATTTCTTTGACAAATTTGTCTCAATCCTGGATTCCTAGTTCTTTGTCTAATTTGTCTAGCTTTTTTTAGGCATAAATACCTACTACACCTTCTCTGAGATAAGCAAAGATTGCTGTAATTCTATCATCGGTCTCAATGACCCTATTGTTCTTAAGAAATAATCATATTCTTCTCTACCAGTCTTCAAATTTTGTTCTGTCTCTGTCAAACTATCTTGGATCTGAGACCATACTCTTTAGCATTACAGCCTGTAAATTGTTGTTCATCATTGCTGGTGCTGGTGCTACAGACATTTCTTTGTCTGACTGTTTGTTTGTTTTGCTTGAGGCTTTGTTCATGATCTTCAAGGATCCAAGTCTTTCTGATAGTGCCTTTATATCGTTTGTTCATTATAAAACTGTCTTATTCTTCTTGTAGTCTATACTACATGTATTTCATTCTTCATCTGGTGGTAACTTCACCTAATTCATCTATGGACTAACCACTATGTACTTCTCCTTTTGCAAGGTGAGCTTATCAATACTTTACCAAATGTTATGACCTTAGGCTGAGCTTAGGTTGTAACTAAGGCAAAAACTTGAGAAGAGATAAGGAATTGGTAAAGCATAGGAATACAGAAGTACATTTATGCTATATATACTAAATACCATGAGAATAGTGTTTATAATACATGAGGTAAACAAGTCATATAATTATTTAGTATAGCAACAGTATATTGACCTTATAAAGTGTATATAGACTTGAAGGTAGAATAGTTATAATGTGTATACAGACCACAGTCTGTAGTATA
>JAJOHK020001993.1:0-10803 GCA_022457215.2 Leucocoprinus gongylophorus
GTTAACTTGTGCAATGGCCTTACTATCTTTGCAAAACTCTCTACATACTTTCTATAATAATTAGCCAGCCCCAAGAACTTCTGTATCTTCTTAACTGATTTAGGAACTGGTTAATCCAATATCACTTTTATTTTCTCTTTCTCTATCTTTATTCCATCTGGTTCTATTTCCACTTTCAAAAAGTTTATCTCTCTATTCTTCCACTTACACTTCTCTGGTTTCATATACAAATCATCATCTCCCATCCTCTTCAATATTTCTTCTATCAATTCATTATGTCCCTCCTCACTTTCTGTTTCTACCATCACATTGTTGATAAAGCTTTCCATCTTTTCTGCATTGATCAAGTTTCTTAGCAACTTGTTTATCATAATCTGGAACATTGTCATATGCCAAGTTCACCTATCCAGAAAATACATTCCCACAGTGATACTGCCTGTTCAACATCTAATCTACAAGTCTACCTTTCTTGCAACATGCTCTTGCAGTGGTGATGTAATAATCTGGAGATGGGAATACTCCTATTCAACTTGGTCTTCCATAGTAGAGTCATACTCCTGTCAGTGTTCCACCACTGAAACCACAAGCATCTCCTATAGCTAGTACTTGTATATGAGACTAGTAGTTACACTGTAATTCACTAGTCTGATAATTGACAAAGATAACTCTTATTGAACTCGATCTCCAGTGTTCAACAGCAACATACCAATCAGCACTTACTTCCATCTCAGACTTTATCTTTCCATCTGAAGCTGTGACCATGCAGCAGACAGATGGTACAGCATATAAGCTGAAGCCAAGGTTATTCAAACAAATTTATACATTTCCAAGCCAATCTTGCAGACTTTCACCTCTAGTATGAACCACACCTTACAAACATAGCCAGTGAATTTTTTAATCTGAAAAATATGACTGTTGGTTCAAAAAACCCTTCTGGTATGGTAAAGGCTGCTTTCTATTCATCTTCTTCTTTTATTCTTACATTATTATATTCCCATCTTAAATCTAACTTCATAAACACCTTTTTTTTTTAAAAAATCAACAATTTATTACACAGAGCATGTAGACAGACCATGGTAGCTACCTTTCATAACTATGTACAATAGAAACAGAACTACATGAGACTAAAGGAAAAAGAAGAAGAAAAAGAAGAAAACAAGGAAATCCAGAACTCTAAATACAAAAGGAGTCTGTAAAAATAATTACACTAAAGAATCTGAAAATGCAAATGTGCTCAAATTAAACTCCAAGAACATGACAAACTGACTTAAAGAGTTCCTTCTCAGATTCCAATAGCCATTAAATCTGCCACATTTAAAGAAGATATGGCATCTTGATTTGATAGGATATACCTCACATGGGCACTTAAAATTCTCCCTAGGAAAGAATCTAAGTTTGTATTTGCTAATGGGAGCATGATTTGTAATTACTCTTGTGGCTCACATATATAAGAAGTTTGAATGACCAAAGACTTTGAGCCAAGGTTCCTCTTTGACATAAAACAGTTCGATAATATTGTCATCATTGTCAAGTAAGTCCAAAAATTGATTCTCTTTGAAGTCAGAGGCTTGGAACATCATTTTCCAAGCATTTAAGATGTCATTGCTTTCACTTTTCTTGCTAAACTCCCATAATAACCTGTATAGATATAGTTGAGTTAGATTAAAGGCCTTGGTTTCCTTATCAACCTTGTTATGAAGATGCCATTTGAGATGGCTTGGATATTCCCAAAATTCAATAGTATTGCCTTTATGATGATTGAAAAAATTGTAAAGCTCAGATAAGATGGCTGCTGACTAAACTTGATAGGGATGAACTGAAGAGTCAAAGATTTTCCAAGCCGCATAAATGGAATCGGTGATGACAATAATCTTGGTTATATCATTGAAGTTTATAGCTTAGTCAATGCTACACCTGATAGCAAAAAGTTTTGCTTCAGTGCTTGTGACAAGAACCGCGTGATAGATCATCTTTGTAAGAGGCTTGTTGTATGTATGTATGTGTGCAATAGAAGTAGTGACATTGTTCTTGATGCTTGTATCAGAAGCTATGATAGCGATTGAAAAGGATGAAGAGGACTCCAAGATTATTTTGTTAAGTTAATAACTTCAAGCTTTATCATCTTTATCTTTGTCATAGATATTGAATAAAATGTGATCTGAAAAATAGTCAATTACTCTAATGCTAGGGGAAAATTCCAAATCAAGAAGAGCAAAAGGTGAGATACATTCATTATGTTTATTAGCCATGTCAACTAAATGGCCTTTAATAAGTGAACACTGTCAATTGGTGAGCGAATCAAGAGTAACAGACTTGAGACTTGGTAGCATGTTGATTTGTAAGTCAATGAGGGAGCAAACAAGATGGTTAGGAGATAACTTGTAAGCTTGAAGTTGTAATCTACCCCCAAGTTTTTAGAGGTGAAGTTTGATGGGGATTAATCCAGCTATGGCTTCAATACCATACAAAGAAGAAGTTTTGAAGGCCCCCAGAATCCATATTGCCGCTCTTCTTTGCATTTTTCCAAGGATTTTCAAGTGATATGTCATTAGAGCACAGTTATAGAACTATAGTTGAAATTCATAGAGTGCAATGGGAAGAATGCATAATCTATATAGGAGATGTTTCTGAAGAGGGTTGATACTGTGATTTGAATTACCCAGGATTTTCATGCATTTGATAGTGGATATTGATTTGTTCATATAAAAATCAATGTGTTGGTGGAACGTTAATTTTCTATTAAAGATAAATCTGAGATATTTCCAAGTTTCATTGGGTTGTAAAATGTTTCCTCCTAATGGAGAGAGATTGAGATAAGGAGGATTGAATGAGCCATGGGACTTGTTGAAATGGAAAATTTCAGTTTTGGAGTGTTCAACTACAAGACCAAACTTTTCAAGAAGATTTGTCAGTACATTGTAACTACAATAAAGCTGACTGTTTGAAATGTCAAAGGAATTGCTTTGAGAAATAAAAAGTCTATCATCAACAAAGAAAATAATAGAAACTGGAATTTTTAGGTTTTTTAAGCAATTTTCTAATATATAGATAAATGGTGAAAGATATAAGGCAGATAGAATTGGTGAAAGCACAGAACCCTAGCCTACACCAATGTTAACATTGAAAATGGGAGACATAAAATTGTTCCAGTGATAGTTTGTTTTTCTGTCCACAAGATAATTGGCAAAGAATGATACAACATGGTTGTTGAAACCCACTTTCTTTATAATGAGAGTAAGAAGTTGGTGGTTAAGTGATGGGAAGAACTGTGAAATGTCAAAAGCAAGGGTACTTGTAGATATGTTCTTGGTCCATCCTGCTCTGATGATGTGAATGAGTGCAACATCCACATCTATTGTTGATTTGAATTTGAGACTGCTGAGCTGACTAGGATGGATGAAGTTATTTGATATTATGTTGAATTGAAGTCTTTCTCTAATTACTTTCTCAATGAGCTTGCCAACTGTGTTGAGAAGGATGATAGGCCTGAACAATTTAGAAGAATCATATAATTTCTTGTTTGGTTTAGGAATGACAATTGTAGTGGATCTTTTGAAATACAAAGGCCAATATCCTAATTCAATATAGGTGTTAGTGATGTGAATGATAATATTGAGACATTCATTGTCTTTGAGAGTGATCTTGAGATGACTCCACATCAACTTGTCAGAGCTGGGCATAGAGAAGTTATTACAGCTAGATAAGGCAAGTCTGAATTTTTCTTTTGAAAAGAAAGGCCAGGGGGAAGTAGGTTTATCAGCGATCTCATCGAGAATGTCTATATCAACTTGGCAATGGAGAGCCATATTGAAAGTGGAATGAAGTGTGTTCTGTCAAGTTCACAAACAGTGGACTTAGTTTCTCCTTATTTTTATTTTATTTTTATTTTATTTTCATATCTTCTATTTTTAGAACTTAGGGTTAGAGTTAGGGTGACAAGATCACACTAGGTCACATCAGATGACATGGTCACAAATCACATGATGCATAGAAGGATATAGAAGGTTCTGAAAGGATGATGTTATACAACATGTAAAACATATGTTGATCTTAAGGCATACACATGGTCATTTAGGGTAGGCTAGAAATAGCTCACACAGACCATTAGGTAGTTGTATATAAGATAGACAATCCTGTACAGAGTTCTCTATTGAGTTCTCTTGTGTTAACCCAATACAAGGTTCATTCTCTTAATCCACACTAAGGTTTTGAGTTTGTAACATGTTCCACAAGTCGTTGATATTGAGACATTGTTGATCATGATATTTGATGGTCTCAATAGCAGGCAGCTTGTACTTGTTGACCTAGCTCATGAGTTCCCAAGGTTCTTGTTTTTTGTTAATGATTTCTTGAATTTTGGTGTTGAAGAAAGATTGCTCCATAGTTTTGACTGTGCTCTTGAACCTTTGCCAATTTTCCAGATTTCTTGTTGCTCTATACTTGTTTAGTATACATCTACACTCTTCATTCCACCAACTCTTAGAATACTTCATGATGTTAACTCATTTTGAATTTATTCTCCATGTGTATTTGATTTTTGATGTAAGGGAATTGGTAGTTTCTTCAAGTTTGATAGGGTTAGATATGTCTGAAATGTCAACACTCTTGATAGCATGTTTGACTTCCTTGATGAAGCTAACTTCTTTTTTATTGTTTTTTGCAATAGAGTACCTGAATGAATCGATATTTTCCTCATCAATAGCAATTGATACCATAAGAGGGGCATGATCTAAAGAGAGATGCCAATCTAGATGGACTGAGTGATTATTGAGTTCAGTTGAACCACTTCACAAGAACATCAGGTTAATGACCAAGTTCAATTCACCCACCATATCTGAATACCTAGTAAAAATATAGTGAGTAGGGAATGACAGATCTAGATTAAAAGAGTCTGCAATGGTCATAAGATTGTCACTAATAGCTAAATGGTGAGAAAAAGATAGGTCCCAAATACTATCTCTAATATTGAAGTCACCAGTCATAATTAATAAATTTGGAATATTCACCTCAGTATCCTTGAGATACTTTAAGGTGGAATACAAAGAATCAGAACAAATATTTATGATCCAATACACGATACTGTTATTGAAAAATGAAGCAAGTAAAATGTCATGATGGTTAATGATGTCTTTACAAAGTGAAAAACAGAGAGAGGAGAGTCTAACATTGATGTAAATAATGACTCTTGGAGAGTCATTGGTCAAGCAAGGTTTTCTAGCAAAGGTGAGCCAGTTGGGATAATTGGGAACATTTAATAAAGGGATGCCTTCAAAGTTCATTGAACTGGGAATGGTTCTAAGTGTTGTCCACAATGGTTCCTGGATGAATATGATGTCAAAGTTTCGATTGACTTCAAGAACAGTATTGATGAGAAAATTATTCTTTTGAATGTTTTGCAAAAAAAAATTTAGATCCTTCAAAATCATATTGCAGAACCATTCATAGTTGAATGAATCAAATTTTTCTAGTTGTCCTGAATTTTAGCATACTCCTTTGAGTACTATTCCTTGTTGAACTGATGCTTCCCAAACAGGCACTCATTTGAATCAGCTTGGCATTCACCTTTATAGTTAAGGCATTTGAAAGAATAAGGACATGGCTCATCCTTCTTTGTCTCTAACCTTAGAGGGTTAGTTTTGTTATTAGCCTTACAACATCATACAAAGTGGCAATGATGTTCAGAGAAATGTAGCTCATTGTACCTTACACATTTAGCTCCTTGAATGCAACAAACACCTGCTATGTGGCTCCACTTCCAACAATTCTTGCATTGTGGCACTCTAGGGTTCATATTTGCACCATAAATCGTTGCAATATAACTTTCTATGTTAAATCAACAATTAATAATGGTCTTGGTATTTTGACCTGTCTGAGTGCCCTAGATGTCAATCCATATGATAGCCATGTCTGACTTGGGAGACATCTTGATAATGCAAGGTTTTGAGATGAGTACAATGTTGCTGAAAATGTGATTATTTTTGAGAATATCTTTAATTTCATCCAAAGCAATATAACTGTTAGTTTTCTCACTGATAAAAGGGATACCCATAATCTTGAGGTAAGATTTGGATTGTGGAAGTCTTGTCAATGACATCTTATCTGTGTCAGAGGAAAGTAAGTTCTTGACATACTTCTCAATTTTCTGAAGATCTGAGCTCGATACAACATTGTTAGTTGTAACAACTATTCCTTTGTCATCAATATGGATAAAATCAGCTATCGTGCTAGACTTTATTGCTTTGAGGGCACAATTAATGTTAGTAATGTGTGAGTTCGATTCTTTAATGAACTCCTTGGTAATGTCATTATCCATAGAAATGATAACTTGTTTGCAAGAAGAGCCTTTGGTGGTTATTGAAATCCTTGGCTTGGATTTGTTTTTGGGTCCATTAATGACTTTCTGAACCTGTTCGATTTTGTTGTTCAAAAGGTTCGGAAATATTTCTTTGATTTTCAAAGTCTCCTTAATAATGTTCTTTGAAATAGGTGGTCTTTGTTAAGTGGATGACAAAGTAGCATTCACATATAACTTCTTCTGATGAGGGCTTGGGTTCTTCTTGAAGTATTTTGAAATTTTGTTAACTTCTTTTGGAGTTTTAGCCAAGATGGGGAAAAGAACTGGAAAGATAAACATTAGTTTAGCCTTATCCTTTTCTTTACCATTGGTGCTTGGATTCTTGGGAATTTGAGAGGTAAACTTAGAGCTAACCTTGATTTTAAAAGTGTTCTTAGAACTATCAGCATATAACCTGTCCCAATGAGATTCATAGATAGAAGATAAAAACTCCTATAATTCTTTACTTACCTCTTTAAGATCCTTGCAATTGTTAGGGTTATTGTTAATTGCCTTACCCCTAATGTATTTGCCTATCCTATGGAGGGAGTCCTTGATGTTTTTGATATCTGATGCCATATGTTTCATAGCTCCATGCAATAAGATTGCATAAAACTTACTATCCTACTCTTCTGGGTCCAGAGCTTGATTGATATTATAGTTCAAATTAACATTAAACACATTTTTATTGGGTGTTGGTTCTGATGCCCAATCCATATTTTATATATGTTGATGCATCATGTTTCTAGTTATGTCAGTTGCCATACTGACCTGATCTTTCTGTTTCTTCTAGGATGCGTATTCTAGCTTGATACTGTCAATGGTCCCAACAGGCTTATCCTTGTCCATCCTGTTACTCATCCTCTTGACATGTACATGATATTCTTCAGAACATTCACTCAAAGAAATTGAAGGTAACCTTAGTTTGTGCATGCTAAGCAACAAAAAATGACCTCTTTCACTATTGAAACTGTTGCTGATGTCAAGTAAGTTGTCCAATGGGTCAATGACCATGTCAATATTGGGATTTGGAGTCAAGTTGTTAGAAATGTGAGCCATAGAAAGCATAAGAAAGCTGTAGATGATATGGAAAACAATGTATTCGCTATATTTCTCTTAGACACTTCTACATAAGGTGGTGGTAAGAGAGAAAGAAGCAATGTTCATAAACATCTTCTTGATCCCAATATTCTCAATAATATCTAAAATTAGTGGTAACAATTATTTAATTACTCTTCACTATTCACTCATTAAAATACCAATAGTCTCGTACCATCCTCTTCTTTCCATTCTTTTTTCCTACAAAGAATACTAACATAGTCTGTAGTGACTTTGATGGTTGAATATATCTCTTTCTCACCTGTTCCTGAATAAACTCTCTCACTTCATCTTTCTCTTCTCTGGACAAGAATGTTAGGAACAGACTAGCCACTGAACCAGTTATATTAAAAGTGCACAATGTCAAGCTTAGCTTTGACATCTAGCTAGTATTATATATATACTTCATACTATACTCCTGACAAAGGAATATATTTTCTCTTTTCTTAGTATAAATTTCTTGTTTAAATCTATTGCATGGTTTTACATCTTCCTTGTTAGTATTCTTTCACTAGCTTTCTTCCTAAAATCCTTGATCCACTTGTGGAATTGTTCCAGTACTAACTTCTTTTTTTCCTTTTCTAATCTTGCTATTTCTTTCTTTTCATCCCAAATCTTTCACTCTTCTGCCACTTTCTTTACATCCATTGTTTTTCCCTTTTTTTATTTTTTCTTCTTTTCTTCTTTCTTCTTTTTCTTTTTCTCTTATCACTTCTCCTCTTCTTTCTTTTTATTTTTGCTTTTGTCACCCTATTTTTTCTTACTTTGGCCTCCATTGTTTTCCACATTTTTCTGGATATCTTGTCATTTTCATCTCTCCTGTCTTCCAATTGATTTCAGAATTGTGGCAAGCTAGCTATAGCATTCCCAAGATTATACTTTACTTCTGTCCCCCAATTACATTGATCTATGTCCTCTTTCTATATCTTTAATAATAAATATTAATCTCCACAGTATATTCTATTAGTCTTTTCTTATTGAACATTCTATCCATATTTCTTACATATATTAGCCTTTTAATCTTCTTCAACTTGAACCTCTTCTTTTTAGCAAACTCTGAACTCATCACTAAGCCTGTTACCCCACTATTCAGTAATGCTTTCACTGTAATTCTCTTTTGTATATCTATTCTTTTAAGCCTAATCTTTACTATTATCTTTCTTAATGATTTTTCTTCTCCCTTTGTCTTTCTTACTTTCACAAATCTTTTCTTCTTTTTTTTTTCTCTTAAAATTGTCCTTCTAGAACAGATGACATCATATAATATGGTAAAAGTATGTTGGCCTTATGGAAAATATATGGGCATTAAGGTAGGCTAAATATAATATAGCATGGACTAAGAACCAGATATATATAAGATAGAGTAGTTTGTACTAGGAACTCCATTGAGTTTTCTTGTGTTACTCAATACAAGAGTGGTCTTTTGTCCTAATCCTTTGGACCTATATCATAACAATAGGTTAGATTGGAAGATAGAGTCAGAAGATGGGTTGGAAGTAATACTATATAGATAGTGTTAAGATCATTAACAGTGGACTTTATTTTATTTTCTCTTTTCACTTTATTTTACTTTTCTTTTCTTTTTCCTTTTTATTTTTAGAACAACTCAGATTATGGTTTATCAGTCATGCTGTTACATCAGTCACAAATTGATGGCGTAGTCACAAGACTGATCACAGAACTTGGAAGAATGAAGTAGAAGGTTCTAGAACAAAGTGACATCATACAGCATGGATAACACATGCTGGCCTCATGTTATACTCATGGTCATTTAGGGTAGAGTGCACAGTAGCTAGCATAGACCATGGGTAATAGTATATAAGATAGACTACTTTGGATTAGGAACTCTATCGAGTTCTCTTATGTCACTCAATACAAGAGTTAATTCTTTGCTTAACCCTTGGAGTATTGAATCATAACAGATAGGGTATGTTGTGGCAACCACTTATCACAATGACAAATGATCTTACTAATAAGTAAATCTCTCATTAAAGTTATAATGTGGTGATTTCACAAGAAAACTTGACAAGAAGTCTCTACTAAATTAGAGTCCTATATATACAAAACATGCTTGGTCCATGCTACCAATATTTAACCCTACTCTAATGTCCATGCTTCATCCTCATTCTTGCCTCATGTTCTATTCAAGGTTACCATGTGTATTTCATGTGCCCTGACATCATTTTCCAGATCATTCTACCAGCTTCTAGGCCTATGATGTCACATCATGTGACTTGTTATGTGACTGCTATATCACATGCCTCTTCATTGTCACTAAAAGGAAAAAGAAATTCAAAAGAAAAGAAATATAAAATCAAGAAAAATAGATAAAAGAAAAAGAAAAATGTTAGTGTCTGAAGTGTTCCATAACAGGGTAACCTTGGCTTCAGTAAAAGATTGTTATACCTAGTCTAACTCATTATATGGTTATATTTTAGAAAAAGAGTGTTTAAATGTACTTAGGGCAAGTATGGCACAATATAAGTTGGTTATTATACTAAGAAACTGTACAAAGTGACCAACATTCTTAAATATATAAGTATTAATCTAATAATATTCTACTACTGTACATACTTTGGATTATTAGATATTGTGAAGGTTGTTATTTGAAACTCTATAAGATTGATGAGAAATGTAGAGTTTGGTCCTTGGATTAATAGATGATTAGAAGAGTGTAGGAAGAGTGTAAATGTCAGATAGTATATGATATATTGTTGTATCTGGGAAAGTGTTAAAAAGGCATGATAAATAGATAAAGAATATAGTTGGTAAGTTTCAAACTTTCTATTTTTATTCCTTATTTTATCATTTCCTTTTCTATCATTTATCCATTTTTGGGCACATGTTCACAAAGTTATGTTTTAAGACTTTAGAGTTAAAGTCAAAAGAATAAATCTTGGATTAGGTTAATCACAAGAGAACTCGATGGAGTTCTTAGTATAATGTATCTACCCTATATACTACACTAGTTGGTCTGTACTACTGTGTCTAGCCTACCCTAAAGACCATGTGTAAAACATGCTATATAACATCATTGCTCTAGAATCTTTTATGTCTTTTTATTATAATACATGATGGTATGATCATTACTGTGATAGCATTTGTGTGACATGTGACTGATGTGTAACACAGAGTCATGCCTTTTTTTGTGACAGTTTGTGACAGTATGACTATAATGTCATACTAAACCCTAATCCTAAATAATGTGAAAAGAAAAATGAAAATGAAAATGAAATGAAAAATGAAATGAAATGAAGTCCATTGTTCACAACTCTGACATGTTTGCACTGTACTCACTGGCAGGATATTATGCTGTGCCAATAGTTATAATAAAAATATATATAGTATGTATCTTACTTTCTTCCTAATAT
>JAJOHK020001994.1:0-10801 GCA_022457215.2 Leucocoprinus gongylophorus
TCTCAGCAGAGATAAAACTTGCGGAGCTGCTCGCTAATCCTAGTATGCTTGTCCACTCCTAAGACGTGGATAAACCTGACGTACGATAAGATGTTGGCCTCGCCTTAGCACAGATCACCCTTGCTCATAATGCAGATACCACTCTCAGACAGATATGTATTTTGGCCTTGAACACTCGATTAATGTGTGTTTATCCTTGGGTTAACACTCAGCTAGTATTGCACTACGGAAATATGTGAAGGAAAGGTGGTCGCCGTACTTCTCTGGTTTCCGAGGATCTGCTCCACCTCTGGAAGTGCGAACAATCTCATCTGAATGATATCGTAGCACTCAATTGAAAATATAGATTAAAACCCAAATTCGTCAAGCTGTTTTCCAGGGATTGTCGGACCCAGATCGCCGCATTCGATCGCTATGTGTAAGTTTGACTTGCTGGAATGTAAACGCTACGACAGTCTGATGATATCTTTGCAACAGGCGCACACTCTATCATCTATAGCAAATTGCGACTGGCCCGATGAATATCCTGATCTTCTCACCGCCCTCATCAACCTTCTCTCCTCAGGTTCAACGGATTCAGTACACGGCGCGACGCAGGTTTTCACTGAGTTCATCAAATCCGATCTTACAGAAGATCAAATTCTACCTGTTTTGCGCCAACTCCTCCCCGTTCTTCTGGAAATTCTGGGGGCGACACAAGTGAGTGAACCTTCAGTAATTCCTATGCGCCAACTTGAAATCAACCCCCAGACCCATTCCCCTCTAACAAGAGCTCGCACAGTTTCCGTTTTTCGGCAATGTGCCACCGCTCTTTTCATGGTCAAAGATCAACATCCTCAGGCTGTGAAAGAGGCTATTGGAACTGTCCTCCCAATTTGGTTGGAGGCCTTCAAAGTTCTCCTGAACATTAATCCTATATCTGATGTTTCCAATGGCAAGAATTGGGATGGCCTTGCTGTTCGCATACAAATATTCAAGGTGAGAGACTTGGTCGTAGGTCTATTGATTTTGCCTCACTCCTGCAGACCCTCTCGATAATACACATATCTTTTCCCAAAGCTATCAACTTGTCCCTCCTCACGGATTTCTTAGCAGCTTCCATCAGCCATCTAGATGCCCTATTCCCCACATATGCTCATTATTATATCAATTCTGAGGGCAGCGTTCCTATAACTTCTGAAGATGAGACCATTGAACTTCCACAGCTTGTCACCTCTATATTTGACTTCATGTCTAGTGTGGCGCGACATAGCAAGACTAAGGGATGGCTAGAGGCTAATTTGCAACAAACTGTATCTGTAATTTTCGGTTATGCGCAGATCACTAGAGATGATGTACGACATCTGCTGAAAATTCAGACATTTTACTTAAATCTGATGATAGGAGGAAAATTGGGCAAGCAATGCCAATGCGTTTGTCGCACAAGAAGAGGACGAAACCCAGCCATATAACACCCGACTGGCGGGGTTCGATCTGCTGAGTGTAAAAGATCTCGCTTATTATTCGATATGTCCCTCACTCGACCGACAATAGGTTTTGGTAGAAAGGCTCCCTGTCCAGATGATGCATGGATTTTCTACAGGGATCAAGCAAATCATCCAAACCTCCAAGTCCCTTCGTGATAGTGGCCAGCATGACTGGTTGGTGGAGTCCATTATTCTACTATTTGTGGTCTCTGACAGCCGAGCCACCAGGTGGAGGCATCTTGAAGCTGCTCTCGCTGCTATAGGATCACAGGCAGAGCCTGTTCTTAACTGCATCCAAGACGAACAAGATTCTGGCAGAGAAAAGCCACTAGATATTGAAAATCTTCTTGTGGACATCATTCCCTCTATTCTTGGACTCCCTGGTGAGTACTTCCGGCATTACTATTATCAAGTGTCACTGACAATTTTTAGAGTATCCTTTTCTACAAGGTCGTGGCTTCGTGTTTGCCAGTCAGTTTGCCCAACATCTTCCACTGCCGTCAACAGGACAATATCTAGAAGCAACCATCAACATCATTGAATCAAGCGAAACAAGTATACCAGTCAAAATGTCTGCTCTTAAAGCTATACACAAGTGAGCTCTTTGATCGTCTTTTTTCCGACGTTTTCATCACCAGGTAGCTTTTTCCAGGCCGGAGAAGATAGTGCACTGGTTCCATTTGCTTATCGCATTGCGATGGATCTAGGTCCTTTCCTTCCAGCTGCAACAGATGATACATTGGGTCTCGTCCTTGAAACACTCTCGGTGGTTGTAGAGGTTGACAAGGGCACATGGATCACACCTGAACTGGCTTCTTCGATGATCCACGCCATCTTGGAAGTTTGGCACAAGAACAATAGAGGTATTTGAATCAATCAAACTATCAAGACATCCATGAATTTCCTTGCTATTAGATCCCATTTTTATTTCAATCCTCACTGACATCGTTGCGACGCTTGCCGGCGCTATGTCACCCGGCGTTTACGATACGATGATAAAGATAGCTCTACCACTGTTGAGCAGCGCGACTGCAAATGCAAAGGAGGAAGAATCGTGGATTGCCAGTACAGCTATTGATTTGATGACGAGTCTTGCAAGAGGTTCTCCAGAATCAGGTCTTGGTGATAATTTCTTTGCCTTGGCTGCCCCTGCTTTGTTTGCATCCTTGGGGAAAGCAGAAGACAGGGATTTAATCCAGGTATTTCTGCTCTCTTCCATTTTTCAACCCATTAGTCTCAATGTCCTACAGAATGGTATTGAATGTCTTACAATAATCATTAGGAAGGATTGTCACCAAGTAATGTTGTGGAAGGATGGTGAAGGGCGAAGCGGTTTAGACTACGTATTGAAGCTCGTGGCTAATCTTCTTGAAAGCCAGGACGAGGCAGGAGGACTATTCATTGGTGATCTCATTATCCACCTGTTCCGCAAGGCAGGTGGATCCATTCTTCCAGTTCTCCCCCAACTTCTCCAGGCAATGGTTGCCCGAATGAAGACCGTTAAGACGGCTAGCTTCCTTCAGGTATGTTTTGCCTTCGGTTATGGATCACATCGATGACTTTGCTTCCTAGAGTTTGGTTTGCCCCTTTGCGTTCCTGATCAATAATCAACGTGATAGTATCCTCGATCTTCTTGAGTCTACCAACATCGAGGGACGGTCAGGTTTGGATATCTTGATCCAGACCTGGACTGAGAATGCGGAGACATTCCAAGGTTTCTGGTCGTCAAGGATCAGCACCTTGGGCTTGACAAAGCTCTTAGCGTCGGAGAGATCCTCGCTTCACAATCTGATGGTCAGGGGTGAATTGATTGTCAAGCCTGAGATGAAGCATGGTGAGTATATAACGCCCTGTTGTATTAGTAGTACAATACTCACCGATTCTTTAGTCATTATGACACGTTCTAAAACCAAGACAAGTAAGGGTCATCCATTCCGAGATCACTGGTGCCAAATTCCTTACTTAGCTATTACAGCCCCTCACGAGTTTACCTCGATACCGTTTCCCACTAAGGCCCTCAAAATTATTATTCACGATCTTCAGTCTGGTGGTGATTCAGCAACCATTACAGCCCAAGGCAACACTTTCACATTTGAATCTGATGATGGAGTGAGCGTACATTGAGTTACAATCTCACTTAGTCTGACAGCCTTATTTTCCAGGATGAGGAGTGGGTGGAGGAAGGAACTGATAACCAAGGCTCCAAAGAGGAAGAATTTGCACTATTATCTGAGATGCTTGGACCCAAAGGAGTGGCATTTGATAATGACGAATTGCTTGATGTCAGTGATGACGACGATTTGAAAAACGACCCCGTGTCGCAGATAGATTTGCAGGTAATTGATCTCTCACTTAGTGATGAGAAATTCTGTTCACATCCACTTGCCAGGGTTACTTGGTTGAATTCCTCCAAAGTTTTGCCTCTCAAAATCCAGCCAACTTCAATCAGGCCGCAGACAAGCTCTCTCCTGAGGAGTTACTCGTCCTTCGTAGAGCCATTTCTTCCTGAATGGAGAACAACAGTAACCTCGTAGTCCTGTAATTTTTGAGATCGACAAATGGGTCACTGATCGTGGGAATTAATGAGGTTTTTCGATTGGTGGAACCTTCGCCCAACTGTTTGACGCTACACTTCAGCTAATTTTCCACCAGAATGGCGCCAACACAAAAAGGCGCCTCGCTGTCTAAAACCCGCTCCTCACAATCCCTAAAAAAAGTGAAGGGTGAAAACTTTTATCGTAATGCGAAACAAGTCGCTCGATTGAACATGCTCAAGGGAGGAAAACCAGTGAGAGACAAAGATGGCAATGTTATAGAAGCTGCTGCATTCCAGAAAGGAGAGGATGAGACGAAACCTGGGCGGGTGCAACCTGATCGCAGATGGTTTGGTACGTCCACCCCCATCGTGGTGTGGGTGTAGGTGTAGGCAGATTGATGTTTTGAGTAAATAGGAAACACGAGAGTGATTTCCCAAACTGCTCTTGACCATTTTCGAACGAACCTTGCATCGAAGAAGGATGATCCTTACTCTGTCCTTCTACGGCGAAATAAATTGCCAATGGCTCTGCTGGATGATGCTGCAAATCCCAACCTGAGAAAGGTTTGTGAGATTGGCACCATTCACTACCGGCAACTTACCTCTTTTTTCTCTCTCAGCGCACACATATTGTGGAAACGGAACCATTTGCTGAGACCTTCGGGCCGAAAGCCCAGAGGAAACGGCCAAGACTCGATGTCGGCTCGTTTGAGGAATTTGGTAAAGCAGGGACTACCGCTGCAGAAGAGGCGAAAAATGTAACAGGCCAGGGTACAACACTCACTCATCTTCTGATTTGCATTCCTGTTAAGTCACATATCCAGAACCATTAGCGTCATCCATAGCTGAACCACAAACACATGCCGATTATATCGAACCCATCTATGCCAAGGGTACTTCTCGTCGAATCTATGGAGAACTCTATAAAGTCATCGACTCATCGGATGTTGTTCTGCACGTTATTGACGCCAGAGACCCGTTGGGTACCTTGTGCGAATCGGTATTGGAGTATATTAAGAAAGAAAAGGCTCATAAACAGGTCGTGCTGGTCCTCAACAAGTGTGATCTAGTCCCAAGTTGGGTCACAGTACGTTTCATCTATCGCCTGCATAAACCAGACCCCCTAACTTATCTAGTCTCGTTACATACAACATCTCACACCTCGTTATCCTACTATCGCGTTTCATGCATCTCCCAACCATTCTTTCGGTAAAGGGTCTTTAATCCAGTTGTTACGCCAGTTCTCGCAATTGCACTCAGACAAGAAACAAATTTCGGTCGGACTCATAGGATATCCAAATGTCGGGAAGAGTAGCGTTATTAATACCCTTAAAAGTAGCAAGGTCTGCCGGGTGGCGCCAGTTCCTGGAGAAACTAAAGTATGTAAGGTGTGCTTACTTGGTAGCTACCTCCTAACGATGCGAACAGGTTTGGCAATATATCACTCTGACCAAACGCATTTATCTTATCGACTGCCCTGGAATTGTACCCACATCTGCCACGAATGACTCACAGACTGATACAGTGCTCAAGGGTGTCGTTCGTGTTGAAGCTTTGCCGACTCCATCAGAACATATTCCTCAGCTGATGGAACGAGTCAAGCCCTTGTACCTTTCAAGAACATACGGAATTCCCTTACCAAACAAAGCCGATCCAACGCAAGGGTGGGATCCTGAGGACTTCCTCGACAAGCTTGCCCGAAAAAAAGGAAGGTTGCTGAGACAAGGAGAACCAGACCTAGATTCGGTGGCCAAGATTATCCTAAGCGACTGGGTGCGCGGCAGGATACCGTTTTTCGTGGCTCCTCCTGAAAGACCTGAGGAACTTAATCTCACAGAGGCGAAGGCGAGAGCGAAAGCCGCTAGGGATACGAAAGGAAAAGGAAAGGCTTCGGAGAAAACGGAAGCTCCGAGTGTCAAGCAAAATCTAGGTTCTATTATACAGAAGAACACATTTTTACCAGAGGACATTAGACGAGAAATAATTTCTGACGCCGAATTCGAGGAGCATGGTGCTAAAGGTGAAGAGGATGCCACATTAGTTTCTGAAAGTGGAGATGACGACAACAATGACGACCTTCAATGGGCGGACGTCTTCGAGGGAATTACGAAAGAAAGTCTGCACAGCTCACTGGAAGAGCACTCCGAGGGATTGGAAGAGGGTATATAATCATGAATAATTTTTTCAATGAAAGGCTGATTGAAATCCACAGTTAATGACAATATGGTGAATGTTGCACCAAGTGACAAAAAGGGCCCACGAATGACAACAACTAAGGTATGCTTGACGCATTACATAACATCAATGACTTATCGGTGGCCTTTGTCACAGCGTAAAGCAACGAACTTCTATACGACTGCAAATGTCAAGAACAAAAACAGAGAAAAAGCAACTCTTATGAAATCATTGCGGAGAGGGAGGAAGAATAAATCGTGAAAGGTGTGTTCATATATCGCGACGGCGCAACAGGTCCTCCAGATTTATATTACTCCACCTGTATCTTTGTATTATCTTCGTATGTGATGCTACTCCCAGATAAGTTCAGTTGCCCGTTTTGTGTTTCTAAACAAAAAAGACACCAAGCCAAGCTGTGTGACACAAGCTGGACACAAGCTGCCTTCGATTGAGATGAGAAAGATGAATTTGTCTTTCGTGAGAAAATCTAAGATCAGTCTCAACTGATGATTCCAGAAACCAGTTTCCCTTCCAACGTTCTACCATGTCTATTACCAGAATCCACGCTCGGCAGGTAAATATCGTCACTCCACACAGCTTAGATCTCGCTGATAGCTTTTTAGATCTTCGACTCTCGCGGTAATCCCACCGTTGAGGTCGATCTCTACACTGCTAAGGGCGAGTTCACTCCGGTACTATGATCATGTCTTTTCTCACTTTTCAGCACGCCACAGGCCGCTACCGTGCTGCTGTTCCTTCCGGTGCCTCTACTGGTGTCCATGAGGCTGTCGAGCTCCGTGATGGAGACAAAAACGCATATGTTGGCAAGGGTGTGTGCTTCAAGTAGAACTTATCAACCATACAAATTGTGACCGGGTTTAAGGTGTCTCGAAGGCTGTCAATAACGTCAACGAGATTATCGCTCCTGAACTAATCAAGAGCGAACTCACTGTGACCCAACAGAAGGACATTGATGATTTCCTCATCAAGCTTGATGGCACTTCTAACAAGGGCAAGCTTGGTGCCAACGCTATCCTTGGTGTATCCATTGCTGTAGCAGAGGCAGGCGCTGGTGAGAAGGGTGTTCCTCTCTACCAGCACCTCGCCGAGCTTTCTGGGGTCAAGCCTCCCTACGTTCTCCCTACTCCTGCCTTCAACGTTATCAACGGTGGCTCTCATGCTGGCAACAAGCTTGCCTTCCAGGAATTCATGCTCCTTCCTACCGGTGCAACCACATTCACGGAAGCCCTCAAGATCGGAACAGAGACATATCACACTCTCAAAAAAGTCATTAGTGCCAAGTATGGTATCGATGGTAAGCTGATTTCATATGTCAAGACCATTGAGTTTTTATTCCATTTTGCCTTGGAAATAGCCGTCAATGTTGGCGATGAGGGTGGTTTCGCTCCCAATGTTTCTGGTGCTGATGAGTCCCTCGAACTCTTGTCGGAAGCCATCAAGAAAGCTGGATATGAAGGCAAGATCAAAATTGCCCTTGATGTCGCCTCTTCCGAATTCTACAAGGACGGAAAGTACGATTTGGACTTCAAGAACCCTAACTCCGACCCTTCCAAGTGGATCTCGGGCGTTGAGCTTGCCGATCTTTACTTGAGTTACATTGAGAAGTACCCTATTGTTTCCATTGAAGATCCCTTTGATCAGGATGATTGGGAGGCCTGGACCCACTTCACCGGCAAGAGTGGCATTCAAATTGTTGGTGATGATTTGACGGTGACTAATCCTCGTCGTATCAAGACTGCCATCGAGAAAAAGGCCTGCAACGGTCTCCTCTTGAAAGTCAATCAGATTGGTACCATATCAGAATCCATCCAGGCGTGAGTGAACTCAGTTCTTGCTCCACTTTTCGATTCTCATGTCTCCGATAGCGCTCAGCTTGCTCAGTCCGATGGCTGGGGTGTTATGATCTCACATCGCAGTGGCGAAACTGAGAATACCATCATTGCTGATCTTGCCGTTGCTCTTGGCGTGGGTCAGATCAAGACTGGTGCTCCTGCTCGCAGCGAGCGTGTCGCCAAGTACAACGCCCTCCTCCGTATTGAGTTCGTCGTTCTCTCTCAGAGAATTTTCTGTGTGTTGATATCCATTTCAGAGAGGAGGTTGTTGCCTCTGGCGCTACCTATGCCGGTGATGGGGGATTGTCCGCTGGATCCACCCTCCCTAAGATCCTCCAAAAGTAACTGTAGACCTGGAAGACGGCCCTTAGGCTGAAGCCAATAAAATAGAAGCTATAAAGTGATATCCTGCCACAATGTCAACTGAAATGTCAAGACTGTGGTCTCATCATTGTGGAACTAATGAAGTACTGATAGTTTGAATTTCACTTATGTGAACTCGGATCCCGAGTTCTCGTGTGAATGTGAATGAAACACTTGAAATTTAGAAATTCATTTCAAGTCAGGTTTTCAAGCTTCCAAGTTTCATTGGATCTATCCCAGGTTGTGGAGGCTCTCAAATCTTGCGGAGATCCCACTATCGAGATCTGGTTATTTTCCGGGTTGTCTCGCTGGATATTTTCTTTTGTTGTTCTATCATTGAAAAGGTTGCAAACATCAATACGTCTAAACTATAAAAATCACGCAGCACTCTTCAAATATAGACAGACCCCTGGGCCCTAGCTCAAGAGATGACAAATTAAGGACAGTCCAGTCGCAAAGATAAGCAACAATAAACATGACTTAGTACCTTCAATCACCATTGTCGAGATTACAGTGAAGCCTGCGAGGCATGTAAACGACTATGCCACTTCTATCCGCATTTTCGAGGATGAGAGAACAAACAACAGTATGCACTTCACTTGCAGGAACTGCAACCCCTCCTGCGGGAAGTGATTTCATGGCAATGCATTTCTGGTGTTGACGGTTGACGTAGTTTGCCAGGTCTTGTTCATTCAAAACATGGGGAGACGGCTCAGAGCACATCGACTACATCTTTCTGTTGAATTCGGAGCGCAGATGACGGATAATGGGATCTAACAACCTTAGAATCGCTCTGATGAATTAAGTATCACCCAGAGAACTGTGGACAACTGTAAATGACTAGAAATGCGTCCACAGGAGTTGTGCATGTGATCAGGACACAGTCCTACTACTATGATAGGGCCGAGAAGATCACTTTTAACACTTTCGCGCTCCCAACATTTGTTCTTCTTTTGGCGCTCACACATGTCGAAAAAAGCACTTTTTTCCATCCATTTGGATGTCATTCCCAAGGCTGCTCATGCCTTGTTCGTATTGAATGGTAACACACGATGCCTCATGCCATTTGACATATTGCTTCGCCTTGTGCCAAATACAGTCTCGGCCTCTGCGTGGATCCTCCGAACGTTTTCGCTTGCCTTTGCTCGGCTCTCGTGAACCCATGTCGAATATGTCCTCTGAATCTAAAATCAAGACCAGAGGGAGCCAATCAAGACAGCTGCTCGGCTCTTGGACTATACCATGAGATATTCGACTAGAATTGGTGGACGTACACCTAGTTCTAGTATTCCAATTTGACATCTTGGACATTCTTCAAGCAACTGCCGACGACATTTGGAGCAATGCCCAAATATGCTTCTAGTATAGCTCATATAGACTGGCATTATGTCCCCCAGTGGTAGTTGTTAGCACCACATCATTGGGTTCGTAACTCTTGACATTATAGGAGACGCTTGCGCTCGATGAATGTCGTTGTGGTTCTTTTTCTATTACAGCCGCATAATTTGCAGCCTTGTGCGCTCCAGTGAGATAGCGACATAGCCACGATTTCTTCGCAGATGAGAAGAGAAACCTTCTGCCCTTCTAGTCCTTCCAGGGAGATGGAGCTCTCACCTAAGTGCTATTGGATTCGAGTTTATAAAGTGCCTACAAAACCTCAACTTTCAAGTCAACGCATCCCTCTGGCGTTTCTACTTACTCTTTTACTGATCTACTTGCATTTTTAACATCCCTACACTTGCTATGAAGGCCTCGTTCTTAATTGCTCTTGTCACGCTCGCTATCTCAGTGTACGCTGCTCCTACTCCTCAGGGGTTTGGAGTTGTTCCTATCGGTGCCACTGACAATGTCCCGAATCATTTCAACAATATACCAGGCATAAACGAGGGTTTCGGTGACATTCTGTGGCCTTTCAATGATGTCACCCATGGCGATAGCCACGGCACTACTTTCCTGACTGGGTCTACCTCAGTCGACGCTCCGTCTTTCACTAGTGATGGTGGAAATGGTGGAATTCCTCTGCCTGGTCATTTTGAGGACCCTTCCTCAGCTGGTGTTAACGATCCTCACACTGGTCGTATAAGCATGTCTCCCACTGACGACATTTGCATCGACGATCCTTACACCGGCAGCGTGAGCATGTCCCCCACTGGCGGCATCCATGTTGGTGGCAATGATCCTCTCGTTCACCCCCCCATTGGTGATGCTAACCCTCCCTTCACTGGCAGTTTCAACCCTCCCTCTGTTGGTAGGATCACTCCTCCCTCCGTTGGTGGCATCCCTCCCTCTGTTGGCGGTGTCCCCCCCCCCTCTGTTGGTGGTATCATCCCCCCCTCCGCCGGCGCCGCTCCCCCCCCCCTCCCCGGTGCCGTCTTCTCTTCCCCCGCTGGTCGCCTCCCTCCCCCCCC